>ML779490.1:322223-388512 GCA_009831015.1 Picea engelmannii | reverse complement strand
GATATATATATATATATATATATATATATATATAGAGAGAGAGAGAGAGAGAGAGAGAGAGAGAGAGGCTTGTGGCTCACTGCTTAATTCTCAGCAGTCATTAAGGTTGTGACCTTGTTTTCCTGACAGAGTCTTCACACAGTTCCTCCACAAGGAACTCCTTCAACATGCAACTTCTTTATTTCATATCCATCACTATTTGTGATGGCCTCAATCCTTGATTTAGGTTCCGTTGTTTACCACATATCCCCTAAGGAATATAAACATGCATTCACTTGATAGTTTAATTTCATCATTAATGTCCTTTAGTTTGAGATTTCATTCACTTACAGGACTAATCTCATAGTCATATATCATATTGATGTTGCCTTCTCTCAAGGCAATAACCAACCAGGGTCACTTTCCTCTTTATGCGACAACGTCTAGCAAGAAAACCTTCTTGCCTCATCGTCCATAGGGTTTTACACATCTCACTTTTCTCTGGTCATGAGGAGTTATATACTCCGATTTTAATATAAAACAGTAACTATAATTTCCAGGGATCCTGCCTGATCCTATCAAATTCCTTAAATCCCACAAAGGTATTAACCATTATATAATCAACCATTATCATGCCGGAAGTTCCAACTGCCCATGCTTAGAAGCAGTGTTACGAACACCAGGTCATCTGTCCTTCGGGCTTCAACTGCTCTTGACAGAACCCTTCCATCTTCAACTATCCACATTCAAGTCTTATTATAAATTTTAATTAACATATCCCTACTCTGGTAAGAGCAGTTATCACTTTGACAAAGGGTTAAGGAAATTCTTCCACTGAAATTAAACAAGAATTCCCAAAATCACAGGTTCAATCTGCAATCCTTCTCCTGAAGGAGTAACTGCAGATAACGATACCTCCTTACACGATTCGTACATGAGCCCAAGCAGGCCAAGTGTTGTAATCGTGCTCTGATACCAATTTGTAACACACCCACGACGGGGCATAAAATTTTCTCTTTTCTTAAAGGGCAGATTCTCCATTCATGGTTTCTAATTTGGAAATTCGGGGAACCAGTTCGACCTTCCGGTCATGGATCTCTGATTCTAAATCCAAACTAATCTATGACACCGCGATGGTCTCACTCTGTAATTAAATGCAGACCCTTTCGACTTCCGGGTGCAGGTCTAATGGTACCCATGACCTTCCCCTTCGCGCCTACAAAATCTCTGAGTCTGGGTGCTAGCTCCTTTTCTAGTAAGCCCCTTCCTTGATATGACCTTGGGCGATGGCCTTATGTAACCACGCGATTGTGAGCGCGACCAAGGGTGGTTTGAAACCAAACTACTTTTCACCCCACAACTCACCTTGAGCCTCCACGTGTCCTTTCTCCAAAACCATGGTCTGGATTGCAACTCGCCCTCAACTTTTTAAAGTTTGCGCACCTTCGGTCCTCGCAATGTGATGGGACCATCAATCTCATCGACCTTGATGGTGCTTTTGAACCGACAACTCAGATCCATCCTTTCCGAATCTACGGATCAGATCTAACCTTTCTAAATCAATGACTATGATTTATTTTGTGATTCAGATTTCGTGAGTTTCAACTCTCAACCCTCGCTTCCTCCTCAGTAGCTATCTTCCAGAGTGGAAGATATACTGACACCTGTCACTACAGATGTGCGGCTATGATTTTCCTCCGCGAGTCTGGCCTTTGGTAGTTTCAGTTCTCAAATTCTCATTTCTTCCGGAGAGATTTCTCGAAAACGAAAAATTGTCTTCCACACATCCTCCTCAATCGACGGTTCTGCTCCCGCTTTGGGACTTTGGCCTCTTCAACTATATCAACGGTCCTTCAACTCCCTCCTCGATCAACGATCGAGACCTTTTCTAGGTCTTAGGACCTTTTCTAGGTCTTAGGACCTTTTCCTCCTCTCTTTTCTTCCGGAGTTCTAGATTTGGCGCCGCATGTCCACTTTCACATCGACGACTCTCGTCGCTTCGGATTTTTGGACTTCGAAAATCTCAAATATCAACTCTCGCTTTTCCCCAATGGCTTTTATCCGAAATTGATAATCCATTGACGCATGTCCTTCTCGGATCAACAACTGCGATCCCTTCGTGTCTTCGGACTTCGGATTTCTTAGTCCTGAACTTTCACTCCCCTTCGACGTATGCGGATTACTGTCGCGTGTCCTTTCGAATCGGACGATTGATATTTACTTCAAGTCTTTACCCGAAATCCACATATTTATGCCACGTCCCCCTTAATATAGTGGCTATGAATTACTTCGGGACTTTACCTAGAGTCCATATATTTATGCCACATCTCTTCTGGATTAGACGATCCAGATTCACTTCGGGTCTTCGGGCTTCGATAGCCTCAATTCTCAACTAAAACCCCAGAGCTCACAATATATTAACGTGTGTCCTCTTTAAATCAACGACCCTTGTCTACTTCGGGAGTTCGGCCTTCAGAGATATCAGATCTCAATTTTCCTCACTCTCTGTTCCTCCCGAAATGGTTTTACCCGGAGTCCACGATCTGATGACATGTGTCCTCCTGCAGATCAATGGCTCCCGACTGCTTTGGTTGTTTACGCTTCAACGAGTTCGAACTCTTCTCCTTTGCGTTCTCCAGGAGTGCTTCCACCCGGAGTTCACGATTTGTCGCCACGCGCCCTTCTGGATCTACGGTCCAGATTCTCTTCGGCTTTCGGGGCTTCGGGAGTTTGTCTTACTCATCACTTGGAAACCTCCAAAGTAGTTTTCCCCGAAGTCTCTGATCTATCAACACGTATCCCCTGTTGGCTGGCGGACAGGATCTACTTCGGCGCTTCGGTTGTTTGTCCTCCTCCTTGTCCACAAACCTCCTAAGTTGCGGATCTTATGCCACCTGTTCTCCTTGATGATGGACGATCCCAAATTACTTCGGGACTTCGAGACCTTGACAAGTCCACTCTCTTGCGCACACAAGGGTTAAGTCTTGTGCACTTACTTCTGGATCCAACAGTTACTGGTCCTTTGTGCTCAGATCCAACAGATGGGATCTGTTCCGCTCCTCTGCGCTTCCTTTATTCACTGGATGTCGATCTAATGGTCCATGATCCTCTCCACAACCAATCTGACAGTTGTTGTCACTCCTCCTCCTAAGCTTTCGACTTCCTCTAGCTTAGAGGATTTTCTAAGTATTCAAAGGCCTCGGCCTTTGTTCCTCCTACGAGTCTGTCTCTTGGACCTCGTCTGCACCTCTGAAAAGCGCTTATCTCTTCTGAGCTTGATCTTCTTGAAGATCTCAATTTCCCACACACTCATTGCGTTTCATTGATCTCGTCAAACTCAGATCGAAGGTCCATGACGATCGACGGTTCACAGTAATCGTGGGGCCCCAACATGTGTGCTCTTTGTCAGAGAGCTCAACCTCCACAATCTGGAAAGTGCTCACTCAACTCTGGTCTGATCCTAGTCATTGATCTTCCATCCCTAGCGAGATCATCGACGTGGGTTGATTGCGGGCCGTGAACTAGCAGGTCCGCTAAATTCACCTTCGCACTCCACAATGATTCCAAACCATCGATTAAATAAAATAGTTGGTATTCAATTCGGTAAATCCAGTGAGTATTTGAGTCGATCTGATGACCGAGATGGCCTCTCCTCCCGTTAAACGACTCGCATCCATCTCCGCTGTCAGATTCTTATGTCATGGATAGTTCTGGTAACTTGACTATCGTGTACCTCCTAGATCTGAAGGTCAGGACGGTTCCCGAGCATCCTCAAATCTAAGGTTCAGAGTTAGCTTCGGGACTTTGGGGATTTTATTTCCCTTACGATGAACTCGCTTAGTTCACCGAACTCGCAAAGTCCGAATGACTCCAAGGGTTAACTCCCACACTCTTTCCCATATCCAATGGTCACAACAGACCGTGGCTTCTTCTGAATAGATTTCGTCCGTTCGTCTTCCAAACAAGGGAACCTTCCCTTTCAATACTTCAACCTCGCTACTCTTCCTGAGCTTTGTTAGCTCTGAAGGGCTTAAGAGCTTTGCGCTCTTTCTCTTGAACTTAACACTTGGAAGAATCCTTCCGCGCACCCCTTACACTCATTCCTCAACTCTAGAACTTGAGTGGTTGTCGGTCTCTACCTGCCTCCCAGAGAGCCTGTGCATACGTTCACTATCTCTCTTGAGCTTTAACAGACTCCCTCCTCCAAGGGACTCAGAATGACTAGGAGTGTCGACATGCGTACGAGAAATTATGCCCAAGGTCGACGAACTCACAGTTCATCGATCTAGTTTAAGCCACCATAGGGCGCAAACATTTACGAATACAAAACATGTCCAATCCATACTTGCTTAAATACACAATTTAAACAAGAATAAAGAGATACAATATAACCATTAAGAAAACATACACATCCCTGGGTCCTTCACAGTATATCCCATTTCATTACATAATTACAGCATAATTTCACAGGGTATGATAATACTTATCTATTACAAGTTGCATCCAACCAACTAACTGTGGGTGTGCACCTTTCCACCCAACCATAGGCTCATAAGCATTAATTCTTAGCACTCTGGTCACCCCCGTGCCAAGCCATGATATCACTAGGGAATTTACGCCATCTCTCAGAGAAACTCTCTCTATCACAACGACCCTGTGAGGTTTATCGGGTGCTTCATCAACATCAAGCTTGAGTTCGGGTCCTTCAGGCCATGTTCTCGGCACTTCCTTCGGGTTCGCACATCTCCCTTACGAGCTTGTGCTCTCGTCCCATGTCTCCTCTCTTGTTGTGTGTCTGTATATATCTTAGCTTCCCTCCTCTGGAAGGTTTTTCGACATGTCTTGTTCCTTCTATCAGAAGGAAGCTCGGGTCTGCAGGTCTCTTTGGTACTTCAAGTTGACATCCTGCAGCTAGACCATGTTTCCATTCATGGGGGTGGTTGATGATTCAACCACTGGTCCTTTCTTCATTAACTGATTTATTTCCTCTAGAGATATCATGGCTCGTACTTCAAGGCTTCACCTCCCAATAGTCAGTTATGGGCAGTTTAACAATAATACATTTACATTGTCCACATGCCTTAGCATGGTAATCATATTTTATGATTAATTACAAGCTGGGGGACACAAAGGTTTTACAATTCCCTCCCCCTTAAAGGAACACCGTCCTCGGTGTTCTTTCTAAAAAACACTTGTCATGCCTTTCTCATTCAATTGTTTCAGAAATCTCGATCCTTCTTCCTTGGTCAGGTCCTTTTTCAGACCTTTAATCTTGGTCACCTGTTTTCAATAATTCTTGGACAACAAGCACGTTAATCATAGTCTTATGCAAAAAGATTGCATAAAAATTTCTAGGAAAATTTCATAATCTTAGCACAATAATTATCTGCGTAGTTTGTGGATTTGTACCCACATGGTTGCTTTGTTATCCAAGCTCATTGTTTTTCCTTGACATACCCATTGGGTGCATGATCCCCATCAATAGTTTAAAAGAACTATCAAGGTTTCATCTTCCTTGCAGTCACTCACCCTCCAGGCTTAGGCTCATGCATCCCCTTCTCTGCTATACAGTCCCTCGGGTGATCCATCTTGCCTTGCCAAGGTTTTCTTGCACAAGATGACAATTTCAGGGTCATAGATGACATCATCTACTACAAGGTCCGAATCGTTTTGGTCCCTGAGTCAACCTTCAAGACCAAGATACTACACGCATGTCATGATTCACCGGTGGCAGGGCACCAAGGGATTGGCAAAATGTACAGGCGGCTAAGGGAAAGGTTCTCATGAAAGGCCCTCAAAGAAGATGTGATGAGTCATGTCAAGGAGTGCACTACTTGTGAAGAAAATAAGGATGATCACACACATCCAACATGACTACTACAACCTCTACCGATCCCAGGTCACAAATGGGAGAGCATCTCCATGGACTTCATTACAGGGATTCCAAGGGCACAGGGCAAGGATTGTATTTTCGTAGTGGTGGATAGATTGACTAAATTTGCACACTTCTTCTCCATTGCTACGGACTTCAGTGCAACACAGGTGGCCGAATTATTCTTTAGAGAGATATTTAGACTACATGGTCTACCCAAAACCATTGTTAGTGACAGGGATAGCCAATTCATGAGCACCTTTTGGCATGAATTATTCAAGATGGTTGGTACGACCTTAACCCCTAGCACTAGTTATCATCCTCACACTGATGGGCAGACTGAAATAGTCAACAAATGGGTAGAAGGATACCTCAGGAATTATGTAGCAGGATAGCGGAAGGCATGGGTTAGGTGGCTACACCTGGGGGAATATTGTTACAACACCACTTATCACATTTCCATAGGCATGACTCCATTCAGAGCTTTGTACATTTACGACCCACTCTCTTTTGTAGAGATTGCTTTTGATGATAGCAAAGCTCCGATGGTACAGGATTGGGTGCAACAGAGTTAGGATATACTGAGGGATTGAAGGATCATCTAGAAAGGGCACAGAATCAACAGAAGGTCCAAGCGGACAAACACAGGGTAGAGCATACTTTTGAGGTTGGTGACTTGGTCTACCTAAGGTTCCAACCATACAGACAAGCTTCTATCAAAAGGAGTGGAGTAGAAAATCTCCAACCTCGGTTCTTTGGACCCTACAGGATCAACATGAAGGTAGGGGTCGTGGCTTATGAGCTTGAGATTTCCATAGGGCAGCAAGATACACAACGTTTTCCACGTGCTATGCATGAAGAGAGCCATTGGCCAACACATCACCCCACTTGAGGTGTTTCCACCTTTAGATGAAGAGGGGCAATTGGTATTGGTGTCGGAGGAAATATTCAAGGTTCGGGAAAAGAAACTCTGGAGGAGGAGCATCCGAGAATACTTAATCAAATGGGAGGACTTACCCATTGAGGATGCCACATGGGAGAATGAACAGGTGATACATGAGACAGGTTCAGAATTGCTTGTGGACAAGCAATTTCTAGCAGGGGAGACTGTAATGTCCCCCACCTCTTGATGAAGACATTTGGGAGAGACTTAGTGGTCTAGTCTTCCCCACTAGATCATAGTCTCATGCAACATGGGGAAAGGTCAACTAACTCAATGTTATATTTTAAAGTTGACTTGAAAAAGGTAAAAAGGTAAAAAGTAACTCACTGGAGGAATAAAAAGCTTAAGGTTGAGTTAGGAGTTGAACCTCGGGATTAACTTAACTCAACAAAGAAACAAAAAGAGGTATAAAGGAAATTCTAGGGTGCACCTCTCACTTCATCTTGGATATTATTGCATTTGGCTATTGGGCTCTTGAGCACGCAATTTTGAGGGTTTTGAGAATACAAACCCTAGAGAACAACTCAGTGGTGAAAGATTCCACTCACCTTGTTCCAAGCTTGGTCTCAGGGATGAAATACTCCACCCACACCATTCTATAGTCTTCACAGGTTCCACCATCGATTCAGGAGGGCAGCAGGTCGTACCCTTGAGGGTTTTCCAGCAGGGGCACATCATTTCTTGGAGAGGAGTTCGATCCAGCTTTGTGATAGGGTCTATTGACATTCTAGCACCTGGGTATTACTTGCAGGGCCTTGTTCATCAGGTTTGGAGCATTTTGGGAGGGTTACTCCGGCTATATTATTATCTGCAACTTTGGGACGTTTTTGAGAGAAGGAGGGTGCAACTGTGATTCAGATCTTGTCAGTTTGAGGGGGGTATACCTCATATATGACCCTGAGACCTCTCATAGTGGCTTGTAGCAACCCGATCTATCTTCCTAGAGAGTTTCAAGGGATTTGGAGGCCTCCTTCATCAGGGCCGAAATATTGAGCTTGACAGTCTTCAGGAGGGCACAATCTTGATTGAGGATTCAAGAGTTTGGAGGGGTAGATCTTTGCATCTGAGCTTGATACTTCAAAGAGGGCTTCTACTTGTCCTGATCTATAATTTGGTGGAGTTTGGTGCTATTCGGAGACATTCTTCAGTTGGGCCGAAATATTGGTCTTCTCAGCTCTACAACAGGACGTGCCATCAGCCAGGGGGGGTTGGACGTGACCCTGGTCCTTCTTGTATTGGTCTTCAGTGTGTATCCAGCCTTTGGATGCTCGCATATTATTATCGAGAGCATTTTGTAGCAACTCATATCTTATCTATTGGAGCCATATGATGTTATTCCAGATCTGCATCCACTTTGTATCATGTTCTTGCTTTTCATAATAATAAAGGTCAGATCTATGCTATTTGGTTCCATATATTGTGTACTGGTTAGATCTTGTAATTGCATTGAATATATCTTCAGATCTGTGCTTAATAAATGAATATAACCCTAAGGATGAAACTTGAGAGGCCAACCTACAAACACGTACAAACAAACAAGTAAATCAATGAGCAGTTAGTGTTCCAAGCGAAAAAATTGGCTTGGGAACATTACAGCTCTTACCGAGGAAAGTGTTTCTCACCAATCAATCTCGTCCCAACTGTGGATTTCCTTGCCTCCTCGAAAGACCTAGGTTAGTATGGTTGTATCCTCTTATCAAAGTGGCCTTTGTCTCTAAACTCTGCTCGACCTATCCTGACACTGATTTGCTCAACCTGCCCCGACACTAATCTGTCGACTTGCCATGATCTCTAGATGGAAGTCCATCTCCACCTACCTGAGATCACCTAGATCTTGGCATCTCACCAAAGATCTCTCCCTCGACATCTCACCAAAGGTCTCTAGGTCTAGGCATCTGACCAAGATCCTCTCCTTGGTCTCTCACCAAGGTCCTATTCTCATGGCATGCAATATGAATCACATCTCTTGGTATTTCACAAAGAGTCTCTAGGTATTGGCATCTCACCAAGACCCTTAACCTTGGTCTCTCACCAAGGATTTCTACCTCCTGGCATATCACCAACGGTCACTACTCTTGGCATCTCACCAAGAGTCTCTCTCCTTACATATCACCAAGAGTCTCCCCCCCTTGGTATATCACCAAGAGTATCTAGATCTTGGCATCTCACCAAGATCCTCAACTTGGCCTCTCACCAAGTGAGTTCCAGATGAAGTGGATCATGAAGCTGATTTGCCCGTCTCCATGGCCAAGTGAGGCTCAAGCCTATGTGGTGCCCTCCTACTCCTCCTCATCAATCTCTGATGCTCTAAAGCCCCTGCAACAACCCTCTGTCTCGACAACTCTGAAATTGAAGTTGTCCCAGGTGGACCAGTCACCCCTAAAGATGGTGTCCTCTAAACTGAGTTTGAGCTCCCTCTGAATCAATACTCTAAGTCAATAGGTCCTCCTCAACTTTGTCTCCCCACCTGACGATGTATGATGTATCAGCTAACAAATAACTGACGAATGCACACTCCCTCACAAATTGTGCATCGAACTCTTCCTCCTCGGTTGTCGTTGCCATACCACCCTGTTGCCTCTTATTCTTCCTCTTGTGACACTGTCCAGCATAATGCCCCATCTCACCACAAGCAAAGCATCTCACTTTGCTTATGTCCTTCTTCTTTCCATTGCCACTCTCTGGTGGTTGTGTCCCTCCCTTGGGACCCTATCTCGCACCCTCTTTGATCTTCTTCTTGCCCTTTGTCCAAAGAGAAAGATCCTCATCCTCCTCAGGCGTATTTTGTTATCCTGAAGACCTAGAGCTGCACCTCAACTCCTCCTATGCAAAATCGTCGCAAAGTCTCTCCCAAGTAGGCACCACCTCTCGTGCAATGATGCCTCATACAAATGAACCCCAAGGTTTGGAAAAATTGTTCAAAGTTGTCCTCACCAAAAAGTCTTGATCCACAATCTCTCCGATCGATGCTAACTCATCTCTGATCTGAGTGAATCTTCCTAGGTATGATGTGTCTGTCTCGAAATCGATCATTTGAATGCTCCCGAACTTGTCCTGCGGAACCATCTTTTGGTTATGGTTTGGACTATGGTAAAGCTTGCACAAGGATGCCCATATCTCATATGCATAGTCTTTACCAGTCATATGGGGAATGGTGTGGTCCCTCACCACATCACAAATAGTCCTCTTCGTCTTGATGTTATTCTTCCTGAAATCTGCATCCAACAATGGTGATGGAGTAGGTGCAAGAGGAATCGCCACGGGAGCTTGAACTATATCCCATAGTTCAAGGTCCTCCAAGACGAAAATGATCTTGGTCTTCCAAGGGGACTAGTTGCTAGCTCCATCTAGCCTATCCTCTGCCCGCATCTGAGAAACCAACATGGTTGTCCACTAAAACTCACACTAAAGCTCACACTGATGCGAAAACTGCAAAAGAACTCAGCCTCACCACTTGACACACAAGCGGAAGTAAGGTTGTCCAAATGTGTCCACAAAAGCAATCCTCCAACTGTCCAAAAAATCTGCTCACAAGCTGTCCACTAACTCTGACAACAAGTTGTCCAAAATTTGCCAACAATCTGTGAAAAAACTGCCCACAAGATGCTCTAAAAATCAACAAAACTTCGCCACCAAGGGCTCTGATAGCGTGAAGAAAACTGAGGTCCTGTGAGGCTGCCAACTAAGGTTTGTCCTTGACCTTGAAATCGACTCTAAGTTTCAATCTTCAAAATTTTCCTTTCCTTTTTTAGGACAACAAACAATTTAGTAACTTTATGCCCATAGTTTCTGTAGGTTAAGTGTTCTTTGAGGTGCCCTTGCAAGTGTTTTCGTAACCCAAATCTAGCACATGCAATATAACTCAAAACAAGTAACACTTCCTCTAGATATTAACAACACAAATAAGACGATATATACTCTAAGCATGCATGAAATGAACACAACTATTTTTGGTCAAGATGACCCTGGATAAAACCACCCCGGGGAAGACCAGTTTGGAATGGAAGTATATATAAGTGGTGTCTAAAGCATGAGATACAACAAGTACATGAAACAAATGAACCTGATACAAAGGTATCCCCTCTCAAGCTACTATACAAGTCCAAGAAGGTGAATGTGCCCAAGCATGGTGCACCTTTTTCCTTTGATGCTCACTTCCACTGAAGTGAAGCACCCTTGACCCTGGATGCTCTGAAGAAGAATCCCTTGCATACAAATGTGCTTTTGTGTGTTGCCTCCCCACTGAAACAAACAAATCCGACTTCCTCCAACTGTAGCTCCTCCCTACTAGGTGTACGCCCTCCTCCTATGGTGCGCCCTCCTCCAAGCAAGTGTGATCACCACTAAATAATAGGGTCTCTAGCCGTCATAGCTCCTCCATGAATAGAATCGCCCTTGTTGCCCTCTTCCAATGCCTCCAACCTCATGCTCATGCTCCTCCTTAAGATCTCCAAGTGAACATAAGAGTGAATGAGCCTCCTTAGGCCTCTTGTACCCTCCTTGAACAAATCATAAGGAAACCTAAAAATGGCTAGGATCATCCCAAGCCATCCTTAATCAATGGTTGAGATCATCCCACAATAATCTCAACTCAAAACCCACTTTGGGTTAAGTTCCCTAAGTTTACTTTATGTCCCCCAATTCACCCACAAAGTGAATTAATAGTCATTTAGGCTAAAATGACCAAATTTCACTTTTGACTTAAATCTCATAAGTTAAAGTGAAATTAGACATAAAGTACAAGAGTACAAGAGTACCAACATCTCCCTCTTGTGGTTAGAGGCTCCAAACCATAAGGGAACCATTTCCCGAGGTACACCAAAACTCAATAGTCTGCAATAATTCCATCCCATGAGTTGATCCTCTTCATGGTCAATGGAATAGAATTGTGATATGGTCAATTCCTTGAAGTATTACCATTTGGTGACCATGGGCTTCTTGCCCAACCAAAAAGCACATGCATAACTCTCCCACCAAATCAAAGCATGATTGAATGACTATAAATGATAAAAAATAAATTTGTTTTTTCTCTCTTATTTTATGCACGTTGAAATATACTTCTAGTTGCTTCAACAAACTATTAAGTTTTTCAACATCTATTTGTCCACCATAAGAGGGCATTTCAAGTTTTTCTTCCACATTGAATGGATCATTTTAAGATGAAATAAAATAACCTTACCAAATAGTGTGGGCTTCTTACCTCCAATTTCCTCATGGATGACAACCTCCTCTTCATACCCATAATCCATTGAGAGTTATTTTCCCTTCTTGTATTTCATTTCCATGGGTTTTAACACCATCTTTGTCAATGTTGCAATGTTTTAATTTGGCTTCTAAATACCCCGGTCCTTTTTATTCATGTAAAGACCCCACCATCTCCGGTTGTATGCTCCTCTCTATTATTGGTAACAATGGTTGGAAACTCTCCTCGTATTCACTATAACTCTTCACTATACAGGTTTCAGGAACAACATTCTTTGATATCACATTCTTTGATACCAATATGATATGTAAACTATCAAATCTAACAATTTGTCCAAATAGATCTTTAATGAAAATAAATATTGTGTTACTTTCACTTCCAATGCTATTTCCCCAACACCCAGATCGAGTGACAGGGAGGCGTGACATGGTTAGGGTGAGGGCATCAGGATCCACCCACCCACACCTGGCATCCCACCAACCCCATGAAATCAAACCACTTCATTTATCTATGCCCCTCTTAATGAGTGATACTTCCACCTTCGTTGTCTACATGCGAGAGATCATGGCATGTCCAACCCATTTCAACTCCGTCCCATCTCTGCATTCCTAGATGTCCCGACAATTAAATCATGGCTCCCAACCTTGGTCCTTGGTTTCCTTTATTGGCTAACCCCGCTCCTACCTCATTATTTTCCTCACCCCATCAAGCTCTCCTATCATCCCTCGCTCTCCATCCTACATTTGTTAATCGCCCTCACCTCTAACTCTGTAACTTTTCTCCTTCTGCCCTCCATTTCCCATTTTCTCAGTCTTTCAATGGAAAGAGGAACGCAAAGGCAGCGAGCCAGAAGTCATCGTGGGGGTGCCTCGACCTGCCACGCTCAGGCGACAACGACTCACACAACATAAATGTATGAAGTACATGCGCCCCCGGAGATCCAATCTAAATTCGACCTCACAGAGGCAGATGCTACAATGCGTAGACATTTCATCAGTGATGAAGATGTGGATGCAAGCATTAGCTCGTTGTGTCCAGACCTAGGTTCACACCGAGCATGAGTCACTATGTATTTCAAGACGGTTGATCTTTATTGGCTACTTAAAACACACTAATGGGCAAGGTCTTGGTGGAACACAACGAAGCCCACCAATAAATAATTATTCGATTGGACGAGATTCGACAATAGTTGAGAGCCATGGACAAGAAAGATGGACGACAAGGGAGATAAAGTTCAGGATGTAGTCGAGCCAAGCCCATGACCCATGTAGCGATAGGTGCCACCTCCGGTGGAGTTTTATGGATCTCACCTCTGTTTTTCAATGCTAGTCTTGATAGTTTTTAGGTTTTCTATGCACAAAGGCAACCAAGCCTTCAACCCACCTCAATGCAAACTTTATAGAAATCATAGATATCATATAGGCGTCTATAGAACTAGTTATATTTTCAGACCTACTAAGCTACTCTTTTTTATGCATTCAAGATGAAAAGGACATCACAAGATACTCATGTGTTGTTGGTCTAGCTTCCCAAGTGGCAAGCCAACAACACAATTTTGTAATTTTTCTCTCTTAAGCAATAATACAAAGATTCTTGGATAACTTACAATAAAAAAAAATGTTAATTCCCCAAACAACATTCATTCATTCCAATTGTTGTCAAATATTGAGGACAAAAAGAAAAATGGATATACATGGAATTTTTTTTTATCATCATAGAAAATCAAATAACACATGGGATTTACCTTGGAGAAATCCCTTAATTGAGAAAAGCTCCAACATCAAAATGCCATTGTCTTATTACTGTCAAAAGATTATAATATTTTGAATATACTCTCTACATAAAGATTGGTGCGCCCTCTAAATAAGCTAGACATAGAACATTATATTCATTTTCCATTTTCCACAAAAGATTTATGGGCATGTCTAATGTGGTGCTTTGCTATCTTGCTAGATTACCGAGTATCACATTATCGAGGAATAATTCTCTTTGAATATCTTTAAAAAATTGTCTAGATTACACACTCTTTTCTTATGTTTTGTCTCTATGTTATGTTTATAGAGTTGTTTGGAGACTTGGTCAATATGATCAAAAGTATCAAACTTTACTTCCTTTGGAATCTTCATGATTATTGATGTTTGACTTAGTCAACTCATTGGGGGCAAAGCATTCGCTTGGGAATTGAAATTGCTATTACAATCCATCATGGGAAAATTCTTCTTAAATATTCTTGGATATCCTTACATGGTTAGCTCCACATGCATGAGTAATGGGAGTTGATGTGGATTCCAACTCGTGCTTCAGTGGATCCATTACCCATGGTGCTTCCACTTGGGGCTACCACGGTTATGTTATGAGTGTACACGAAAACTTCTATATGGCTCATAAAATGCACCCATTGATGCAATTATATGTCGACACATGCAAAAACCATAACGCCCTTGGTATTTTCATTTTCACCGTGTTCAAATTTAGAAATGACATTCTCAAGAATATTCATACATGAGTAATGGGAGTTGATGTGGATTCCAAGTGGTGCTTCAATGGACCCATTACCCATGGTGCTTCCACTTGGAGCTATGATGGTTATGTTATGAATGTACATGAAAACTTCTACATGGCATGTAAAATGCACCCATTGATGTGATTACATATCGATGCAATTATCTGTTGATGCATGCAAAAACCATATGCCCTTGATATTTTTATTCTCGTCGTGTTCAAATTTACAAATGACATTCTCAAGAATAGTTAATGTGTTTCCCTTTAATTGTTCAATAAACCGTATTTGTCTTAGGGGATGATAAACATCATCACCATTTTTTTCATCACTTAAAAAATAGTTAATCGTTGCAACATTGAGTTTTAGTCTATTAAACTTTATTACGTATGTGATAATAATTAATAATCGTGATAATCTAAAATATGATACGATATATAGCCTTGTACAATCATTTAACATATCCCTATCCCACACTAAATACTTATTTTTCCTAGTGCCAAAAAAAACGAGTAGAGAGTCTAACTATTTCAATGCATCGATTAATTATCTAATGTATTATGTTTTAAACGTATCTTATTGATTAAAAACTACAATTTTAATATATGATGTGTTTCACCACTAAACATCCCTTCTTTTAGTATTTTGCATGCAAAATTTTTAGTTGCAAGAGCATATCTAAGAAAAAAATAAAATCATCTTATTATCCTTGCCGCCCAGGGATATTGTATTCGTTTTCTGTGTTGAAAGCTATTGGTTTTGTTGTTGACCAATCTTTTTTTTTTTGCAATTTGCAATGTTAATCATAGTAATATTGGATAATAAGTTTTGGGTTTTAGTGCCAAATTCACTTCATGCGAGGCATATCATTAATGTTTACATGTAATATTGTTGTAATTGTTGATGATTACAGTTGCGTGAGACATCCTCCAGGACACTGACTGAGTGAGTTGACCTGAGAGAGAGCCCATGATTTGGGTGTGCCCATGGGATGGGTGTGTTGTTCGTCTCTGATACAAAGAAGGAACGTTGTGTGTGCCCTTGTGTGGGGTGAGGAAGCCCATGAGTTGGGTGTGCCCACGAAATGGGTGTCTGGTTCTTCTCTGAGATGGAGATGGAACGTTGTGCCCTGTGTGGGGTGAGGAATCCCATGAGTTGGGTGTGTGGTTCCTCTCTGAGACAGAGATGGGATGTTGTGTGCCCCTATGTGGGGAATCCCATGAGTTGGGTGTGTTGTTCTTTCTGAGACGAAGATGAAAAGATGTATTGGTCTCCTTTGTGCAAAGATTTGAGATGATGTGATACTCTAGATGATTCTCCTGTGAGACGCAGTGAGAAAGAGATCTACTGATTTGGACGTGCCTGTGGCTGAGCACAGGTGAACGTGATCCTAGTGGCTGAGAAATAATGAGTGTGATTCTCCTGTGAGACGTAGTGAGAAAGAGATATGTCGAGTTGGACATGCCTGTGGCTGAGCATAGGTGAATGTGATCCTAGTGGCTGAGCACTAGTGAGTGTGATTCTCCTATGAGACATAGTGAGATAGAGATGTGGACATCCATGTGGTTGAGCACAGATGGATGTGCCCCTAGTGGCTGAGCACTAGTGGGTGTATGAGATCCCTTGCTATATTGTATAAGAGTCAAACTTACCTCTAACCCTATTTTTGATTTAAAGAGTATAGGTCGGCTCCACCATAAAGTAAAAGATAATTAATATGGTAATTATTAATTATGTTGTGAGTCATTGAGGTCGGCCCCATTGTGCCAATAGACACTACTTTTGATAGGCTTAGTCTAATATAAATAAAGGTAAATTCCCCATTGAGAAAATACAACACAAGTGTGAGTTTGGAAATTTCAGCAAGTACTTGTTCTTGGGAAAAGTGCACACCTCTCTTGGGTGCTAGTCTTATAGGGTTTGTGAGCACCCTTTTGTGTGATAGGTTTTATGGTGGTGGAGGTCTTTCTCTTGAAGAATATAACAAAGGATTGGTTGGGTTTTCTTCCCTTGTTGATAAGGGTTTCCCAGGATACTTCTTGTGTACTTGTGAATGGTATTTCTTCTTGTGATCTTGGTTACTGCAACAAATTGTTTATGGTGTAACTGCAATTGTCTATGGTTCAAGTAAAATGTTAAAATTGGAATGAAATTCATGCTTGAACCTAGCTTAATGAAAAATCAACATGGTTTCAAAGCTTAGGTGTTGATGAATCCATTACACAGGCATTAAAGCAGTTGTCCTCTCTTTTCTGCAATTTCGTACGACCCTCTAGGGTTTCTGCAAAATTCGTACGATCCTCTCTTGTTTGGACTTTTTATCGCTTTACACTTGGATGTTGGGGATGGAACTTGGATAAAGGTGTATGACTGCCCTCAGTGCACCTCCAAAGACTCTCAAAGTGAAATTCTGAGTATTATGGATTTTTGGCCCTAGGGTTTATAGGGTTTCGCAATTTTTTGCAGAATTTTGATTTTAGGGTTCCTGCAGCTCATTGAAGGAACGTTTCAACTCAACAGTATTCTCGTGACACTCTCAAAGCTTATTGTTGGCATTCATAAGTCCAACAAAACCCAAGGTTTCTAGTCTAACCTAGCCATTAGGTTTTCTAAGTCCAGTTGCCGAGAGTTTGTGAAGAAATCTGAAAATATGAAGAACAAAACCTTAGTGGAAGATATGCTTGATGGATCAAGCAAATTCAAGTCCTGGAAGTCAAGGCTTCAAATTACCCTTGAAGAAGATGACCCTTTGAGTGTGATACAAAAGACTTTACCAGAGACAACTACTGATGAAGAGAAGGAAATAAGAAGGGAATAAGACGTCAAGGCAAGGAAAATAATCATCTACTCAGTAAGAGATCATCTCTTACCTCGTATTTCCAACATGAAGACAACTTATGAAATGTATGAAGCATTGAAGGATATGTTTGAGAGTGACAACACCCTCAGAGCCCTTACCTTAAAGGGCCAACTTAAAAGTACCAAGATGAAAAAAGGTGATACAATTGCTACCTTCTTTATGAAGATATTAGAGATAAAAAATCAGCTAGGTGCCATTGGAGAAGAAATATTTGAAAAAGAACTTGTTTTTTCCACTCTCAACAATCTTTCAAAACACTTGGAACCTTTTCTTCAAAGCATCAGTGGAAGGAAAAATTACCCACTTTTGATCGTCTGTGGACATACTGTACCCAAGAAGAACTTAGACTTAGAAATAGAGGAGTGGAAGACTCCCCTGATGACAACCATGCTCTTGCACTTCATACAAAGAAAGGAGGAAGATTCAAAATAAACTTCAGAAAAACATTCAAAGATGAGAAGACTCCATTAGTTTCAGGTTATAATCAGAGAAGAGATATTTCAGAGATCCAGTGCTTCATTTGTGACAAATATGGACACTATGCAAGAAATTTTCCAACCAGGAAGAAAGGAAGACAATATGCTTCCACCGCTGACATTGATCCAGACCCACCTCAAAAGGGTGAAGATAAGAGAGACAAGGATTACTTCCTCTGAATCAAATACAAAATTGAGCATGATTGTAGACCCAGGTAAATTGTTGGATTTAATCACTAAACCTATAGTTGATTGCATTCTTAATAAGTGAAGGGTATTATCTCTAGTGTGGGAGCCCTCATGACTTGGACCATTATCCCTTGTACGAGAGCCCAAACCTTTATTGATTGATTATTATGCTAGAATTCATAAAATACAGAAGAGTCAGTAGAGAACTTGAGAAGACATAAAATATCTAACAAACAAGTAAAAAATATATATATCTATACTTCAGACTTCAGAGGGAGTTACTTGACTCAAAGGGAGTCAAACAAATTGAGAAGAAGGAAGAGACATTACTTTCTCCCCCTCAATAGTTCATAGGGAGACAATTATTGATCTAGTTACTCCTGTTGATATTCCCGAAAACATTGTAGTAGGCCATGAAAGGCCTATCTAGACTTGACAAACTCTGCAAGGGGCAGAGGAACATGCAGTTGATGGAAGTGTCGAGAAATGTAAAGCGATATTTTAGCCAGAAGATTCCCACAAAAAGAGGGAGTTGTCTATGATAAGACAAATTGATCCAGTAGTCTGATATAGTTCCATCCATCATCTATGACTTTGAAACTACATCAGATGAATGTAAAGACAACCTTTCTCAATGATGATATTGAAGAAGAAGTTTACATCAAACAACCAGAAGGACTCGTGATATACGACGAGAAATCTCATGTCTACAGGTTGAAGAAAGCCCGGTATGAACTAAAGCAGACACCTCGTGCTTGGTATGAGAAGATGGATGGATTCTTGATGAGTTTGGGTTTCAACAAGAGTGTTGTTGATCCAAACTTATATTATTACATTTTTAGTGATGAGAGCCTGCTTTTGGTGACTTATTCAGGAACCCTTGTTGTTGGATACAAGCAAGCTTTGACTTCTGATTTCGAGATGAAGGATCTGGGTATGATGCACTACTTCTCGGGACAAGAAGCTCGACAGAGGACCAATGAGACTTTCCCTGAGTCAAGGAAAATATGCAGTGGGGATATTAAAGAAGTTCAATATAACATAATGCAAATCCATACACCAATGGTGATGGATTTGAAGAAAACAAATGATGATGATTCAGACGAGATTGATCCACAACTGATTGGATCACTGATGTATCTAGTTAACACCAGACCCGATTTTTCTATACAGTGAATGTACTTAGTCAATTCATGAGTCACCCGAGACAGACTCACTAGATAGTAGTAAATCATGTATTGAGATATATACGAGGCACAATTGGATATGGCTCGAGATATGCCTCCAGTGTGAACTTGAGTCTGCAGGGATATGCCGATACAGATTGGGCAGAGAGTACAGTGGACTGGAAGAGCACATTAGGTTGTTGTTTTACCTTAGGGTTTTCCATGGTTTCCTGGTGCAACAAGAAACAAAGCTCTGTGGTTTTGAGTACCACATAAGCAGAGTATATAGCATTGAGTGTGGCAGTCCGTGAAGTAGTGTGGCTTCGCAAGCTTCTGACAGATTTATTTCATCATGAGATGTATCCTATTATTATAACCAGAGCTGTGTAAATATCTCCAAGAACCCTGTGCTTCATGATAGATCGAAACACGTTGAGATAAAATATCATTATATCAGATACATGGTGCAGAGGAAAGTAATACACGTGCAATACCTTCCTACACATGAGCAGATTGCAGATATCTTCACCAAACCGCTTGCCAAAATGAAGTTCTAGTACTTCTGTGAGAGACCTAGCCCAATGAAGATTACCTCCTAAGCTGAGAGGAAGTGTTGATGATTACAACCAAGATGAAGTTCAAGTACTTCCTTGAGAGACTTGGTTTGGTGGAGAATGCCTCCCTAGCTGAGAGGGAGTGTTGATGATTACAGCTGCATGAGACAACCTACAAGACACAGACTGAGTGAGTCATCCTGAGAGAGAGCCCATGAGTTGGGTGTGCCCATGAGATGGGTGTGTTGTTCCTCTCTGAGAGAGAGAAGGAATGTTGTGTGTGCCCCTATGTGGGGTGAGGAAGCCCATGAGTTGGGTGTGCCCATGAGATGGGTGTGGGGTTCCTCTCTGAGACGGGGATGGAACGTTGTGACCTATGTGGGGTGAGGAATCCCATGAGCTGGGTGTGTGGTTCCTCTTTGAGACATATATGGACTGTTGTGTGCCACTATGTGGGGAAGCCCATGAGTTGGGTGTGTTGTTCTCTCTGAGAAGGAGATGAAACAATGTACTAGTCTCCTCTATGCAGAGAGTTGAGATGATGTGATACGCCAGATGATTCTCATGTGAGACGCAGTGAGAAAGATATATGTTGAGTTGGATGTGCATGTGGTTGATCACAGGTGAATGTGATCCTAGTGGCTAAGCACTAGTGAGTGTGATTCTCCTATGAGACGTAGTGAGAAAGATATCTGTTGAGTTGGACGTGCTTGTGGTTGAGCACAAGTGAACGTGATCCTAGTGGTTGAGCACTAGTGAGTGTGATTCTCCTGTGAGACGTAGTGAGATAGAGATGTGGACATCCATGTGGCTAAGCACAGATGGATGTGCCCCTAGTGGTTGAGCACTAGTGGGTGTATGAGATCCCTTGCTATATTGTACATGAGTCAAATTTACCTGTAACCCTATTTGTGATGTAAAGGGTACTGGTCGGCCCCACCATAAAGTAAAAGATAATTAATATGGTAATTTTTAATTATGTTGTGAGTCATTGAGGTCGGCCCTGTTGTGCCAATAAACACTACTGTTGATAGGTTCAGTCTAATATAAATAGAGGTAAATTCCCCATTGAGAAAATACAACACAAGTGTGAGTTTGGAAATTTCAGCAAGTACTTATTCTTGGGAAAAGTGTGCACCTCTCTTGGGTGCTAGTATTCTAGGGTTTGTGAGCACCCTTTTGTGTGCTAGGTGTTATGGTGGTGGAGGTATTTCTCTTGAAGAATATAGCAAAGCATTCGCTGAGTTTTCTTCCCTTGTTGAGAAGGGTTTCCCAAGATACTTCTTGTGTACTTGTGCATGGTGTTTCTTCTTTTGATCTTGGTTAGTGCAACAAATTGTTTATGGTGTAACTACAATTGTTTATGATTCCAGTAAAATTCTAAAATTGGAATGAACTTCATGCTTGAACCTAGCTTAATGAAAAATCAACAGAAATTGCATTATATAAGTTGTAATTGCATTTATTTATAGACTACAAAGGAGAGACATGTCAGTTGCAAAGCATTTGTGAGTACCAAGTACATTTAGTGGTGCATAGGATGACTTCATATGAGGTATATCATTAATGTATATATTTAATACTATTGTAATTGCATTGATTTGTAAACTGCAAAGGAGAGACATGTCGGTTTCAAAGCATTTGTGACTACGAGTACATTTAGTGTTGCATAAGAGGCGGATGTAATTTGGTTGCCTACTCTTATTTATCAACACTTTCTAGATATTCTTGTCCATGTACAACAACTAAATCATGATTAAGATAAGTCTTTAAAGACTTAAAACATGGTTAAAGGATTAAATAATTGAGGCATGATCTATATTAAAGACTAAATTATAACTTGATCATCCTTTAGATTGGATGGCTAGAAGAAAAAGTAGATCAATGGTGGACGTTAATATCGATGCTCTAAGTGGACGAAGGTTAATGGTGAAAAAATCGTTGATACCACCAAACCACCTTGAGTATACTTGTCGCATTCCCATTCAAATCGAATCATTTTGAAACTTTTCAAAACCACTTCCTAAAGCTCTGATATTGAGTATGTCACCTTGCCAACTTGGTAGTTAGAAACATTGAGGTCGTTGCTGCATGATGTATTAAGGACTAATAGAATATTGACACATGTTTTCCTTCAAGAGGTAAATTAATAAATGCTATTTTAATTAAATAACAATAACAAATCAAAAAACAATTTAAAATAATGAAACTATCACATTTTCTATTCGGGTGCATTTTTTATTTCTTGGATATATTGTATTAGATTTTTGTGTTGATGGCTATTAGTTTTGTTGTTGACCTCTTTTTTTTTGCAATTTGCAATGTTAAACATAGTAACAAGACAAAGAAATTAATATAAATTTGGTTTTATCTTGCATGCTATTGGATAATAAGTTTGGGGTTTCATTGTTGGCTTCATTTTATACGCGATATATCATTAATGTTTACATTTAATATTGTTGTAATTGCATTGATTTGTATACTGCAAAGGAGAGGCGCATTGACTGCAACGCTTTTGTGAATATTGGGTACATTTAGTGGTACACGAGACACAAATGTGATATGGCTGCGTGTTCTTGGATTGATAATGCAATGCTATTTTCAGTTCTAAGTACCAATGCATATGATAACATTTTTTTTATTCAAGTGCATTTTTTATTTCTTGTATGCAAATGTCCAAAGAATTTGAGAGGCTTTCACCTGGGGTTATAGCATTTGGTGTCATCAATTTAGCATTGAGTGGTTGAAGCGGGCATTGAGGGATTTCTCATGTTTTTATAAAACGATAGTGCTTGGTCTCTGCTAGAAATTGTCATTAGAGCATCGTGGGAATGTTTAGGATATTGTGTATGGGAAATTGAACAGGACTTGGAGGGCTAGGAGGTAAATTTACTAGTTTCTTTAAGAAATTTGTGGTTATATTTGTTGCGAGGGTTCTTTACAAATTTCTTGTAAGTTTGTCATTATGTCAAGCGTTGTGTGTAAAAATCCAATATAATATATTAAGGATTTATTTCTAGTCATTGTAGCTGGAGATAAAAAAAAAAGGAGTTGCAAAATATGGGTTGATTGTGACGTTTGACAATGAAACATTGCATTTGAAAGAACTTTCGTTCATGCGTTACTTTTGTGTGCATTTTAAATTTCATTTAGAAAATGGTTATTGTATTTAAAATGATAAAAAAAGAGGAAGAAATAATGAAAACTATAAAGCAAGAGAGGTCAAGATAGGTTAATTTCTAAAATTACAGGGTTATCCCTGCGGTATAAGTATATGGTATCTGATTTTCTGCCTTGAATGCTATTACATGTGCAATTACAATTTGCATCTTCTCTTGGACACAAAGAATCATGTAGCAATATCACTTATTGACCATGTCTGGTCGAGCATAGTTAATTACACATATTGGAGTGACCATGATACAATTTGTCTTGTGCTTGAATTCTGGAATACGCCTAAATCCTAGTGCATATTAACATATTTCAATATTCTTGCTGCATATCTACAAATGTCTCTTTTTTGCATTGGACCAAGTAATTATGTCACAGATATCGAGAGATTGGTATAGTGTTATGAAATAATTCCCTTGCGGACCAGTGAATCTTCCCTCGGAGTACAGATCCCTCTACCTAGACATAAAACTACCTTTGGACACTACCATTCATATAGACTAATTATTCCCATCGAAAAAGAGAGTAAGAGGGATAATATGATGTACCTCATTTTCAAAGTTTGTCCACGCTGCTCTAGTCCACAATTTCCAATTAACACCTGCAATGGATCACAAAAGACAAACAATTATCTCCTACTCTAATGGATTAGACAAAACCAATCTATCTATGAAGGATTAAAACAAGCATAGACAAATACATGTAAACACATATTAAATGGAAATAGGCCAAGTATATTGATGAGAAATTTAAAGAGACACTTACAATCTTGAGATGATGTTGCAGTAGCCTCCCCAAGTCCTTTGTGTCCAACCCTTGCTCGAAAGATCCATGACAGAATAACAATGCTTTGTTGATAATTTCTCCTCTTTGTTCACCATGAGAATTCCTCCATTTATGGCTTTGAGAGGCTCAATCACCTTAGTTATATTTGGGATTAGTTGAGGATATGTCTCCATCAGTTGTGATATCTCCCTTAGATGTAGCCTAAGGGTTAGATTCGAGCTAAACCAACTTGATCCATCCATAGGTGTCCTTATAGAAAAAGGGGATTTCTTCCCAGATTTGTTGAACCAATTTGACGCTCCCTTACAATGGGCAATAGAGCGCTACAACGTACCATGCTAGATAGACAAAGAGTGCTAATGCTCCCTACATATGAGCAGGGGAGCGTTGATCTTCCAAAAGTTTCCGAGATGACTAATTCTCATAAGAAAACACTTTGTCCCGACTGTCAAATGATAGTGCTTCTTCTTCTAACATGTTTTAGGGGTTGTATCAAGTGTTCTCATGGTGTCATTCGCAATGCGACACTTACGCGACGAGAATGAGAGACTTACGACACTTGCGACAAAAGTGCGACACTTTACGACACTTACGACAATGAGAATGTGACATTATCAAAGTGAGGAATTTTGATGTGTAACAGAATGCCCCCCAAAGCGTGAAGTCAGAAAATGAAAGTCGATGGCCGAAACACTTTGTAGATTCTTCGAAGCAAGGGTATGGAGTCGGGGAACTTGGTAGAAGCTACATAAAACCATCAAACAATGTTAATATGTGCTCCATTCTCGAGGCATGCATACCTATGCTCGGGCTATAAATGACTCAAAGTATGGACGCCAATAAATACACTGTGGATCCATGATGACATTGACTAAGGGTATGGCCACCAAAGATACAATGTGGATCCATACTTCTATGACATGAACTGATCATAGCCATGTAAAATACATAGTGGAGCTATGAGATGATAAAACATAGCCACTGGCAAATACAACGTGGATCTATGTGACAACATAAGTATCAACATGCTCAAATGACTTCCTTCGCAGCCTGGGTAAAGTAGAAATCATAATGAATACGCAACCCAGGGTCTTCATCCCAATCCCAATGCGGTATGAATATAACCATGTGAATAGATGTTTTGATGTCGAAAATGGTAGAAACCACTTGATTACCGATCATTGAGGTAAACCGTTAACAAGTGCGAAGGAAATCACCAGTGATGTCAATGACTCCCAAGGTACCCTAGTACAATCCAACGAATGTGAATAAATGATTTGAGGTCAAAAATTTGTGGAATCATCCGATCATAGGTCAATGTTGTAAACCTATTGTCGGAAGCGAGGAGGCCTACAGGGCCCAAGGTACTATTTGGTTTCTAAGTCTAATTCCTGGATGATGTGTTGAAGTCATCAGGAAAAGACTTGTCTAAGGAGGGCCTTTATGTATCCCCCATCATCGACACAAAACTGACACAAGAAAGTGATGAGATATAGAAAATGAACATAGACTGACACAGGTATGGAAACTGGTAATTTTTAGATGGTTGAATCATGAGGCTGATACTTCCCTTGAACACTGAGGCACGACATGAGACTCAACAACATAAACTCGGAGTGGACCAAAACATAATGTAGCGGGGGTTGTGACATTCTTTGAATGGATCAAAGGAGTGGAAAGACTCATAGGATTGGTTTAGTGTAGAGGTTTAAAAGATTATCCAAGTGTTCAGTGTGGAGGTTAAAGCAAGTGTTGTGTTCAAGGGAGACTATAAGAGCTGTTTACAAAAGTTTTCAAGAAAGTTGACCCACTTCCTTCAATCTCCCCCCCCATCCAGATAGATGAGTACCTCTTTTTAATTTAACGAGCTCGAGGAGGATAACACATGCTTGATATAACTCACCTTCGGTAAGTTCCTCTTCCTTTGTTTAATGAACTAGAAGAAGTAAGGGTTCGTCCCCAGATGGGCTCTTCAATTTGTAGTTTAGCGAGTCCAGAGAAGGAAACCTCAGTGGTTTTTCATGTTTAGAGAGTCTGAAAAGAACCCTAAGACGACTCCAAGGATGTATTTTTTCCTAATTTTAGTCTTCGAGGTTCTAAAAAGAGATAAAATATTACTCAGAAGACGCCCTTTCGAACCTTTTAATGAGTGTGAAAGGAAGCAAGATCACTTGACAATCTTTTCATGTTTAGAGAGTCTGAAAAGAGCTTAAAGGAGACTCTAGGGGGTTCCTTTTTCGTATAGCCTTTACAAGTCCAAAAAAGTGATAAAAGTATACTCGGTTACATTCTCATGTATTTTTGAGTGTGAGAAAGAACAAAGACTAAGCTCATTGGCGTCACAAGGTTACATAAAGATGTTGCTCAAATTCCTGTAAAATCAAGTTGTTCTGGGCACAAGACATTAGTAATTTATCAAGAAAATAATAAAAAACCCAAAAAAAGACTTTATAATAAGGAGAAATTATCTAATTGACCATATCAAATATCAAACTAGGTCAGAAATTTATTTTTACAATTGTTTTTGACCATTCTCCTCAGGTCTTTGGATTTATTTTTCGAGCATTGATTGCGGAGGCTGTGAGCAACCATTTTCAGAGTCATCTGGACCAGGTTGGTTTTTTCCTTCCTCTCATCCTTTTTCATTCCTTTTTACTACATTTTAATCTTTATTTTAGATGTTCTAGGCTCCTTGGGAAGCCCTAGAGTGCCGAATTGGATCGACGGTCCCTCAATGCATTGAGGAGAGAATTGATCATGATTTCAACGCGCTGGTGTGTTTGTCGAGGGAGCGCTAGGTCTATGTAAGCTTATTTGAGGGAGTGCTAGGCACAAAACTAAAAAATTCTTTGATTTTTAGGCTGAAAAGAGGTAACTTTTTTTCCATAAGAGTTTGGCTAATGATGATTAATTGATGTTTTTGTAGGTTTCAACTATAGCAAGCCATGATTGAGTGGAAGGAATGTGAACACGAGTTCGATGACATCACCGCTCTTCAAGACCCTCAAGCAAGGGCGACTTTACACAATTGTGGCTTGCTCAAGTATTTCAAGCTTCAGAACATGAGAAGATAAGTATTGTTGCCTGAGTACTTGATTGGCCTATGGGACGACACTGAGTAAGTGTTCAAAATAGGGACGAATATGCTTGAAATTGAGATTGACGACTTATATTTTTTGACGGGGCTCTTGAGGAGAGGGGTACCCATACTCTTTTATGGACGTCGAGCTACTCCGCAACCGATTGAGGCATATGTTGTCAAACATTGCATATTAGGGTCACGATTGGTGGGTGGAAGAATCGTGATAAAAGATGTGAGAGACTTATCACTTCGATATGTCCTATTCACCATTACCAAGTTGCTGTGGAGAAACTGCTCATATTGCTTCAAAATCACAAATCTCTTATGCCATACAGTGTTTGGAACCGATATTGTTCAATTGGAGTGCAGGGTTCCTGAGGAATGTCAAAGAATAAATATCCAAGTGCAGTATTGGCAGAAAAAAAATGTTCGGATACGGTTCTTTCTTGGTTTCACTTTTAGTAGAGTGGATCCCCCAGATGCAGCCACAAGTTGCAATGATAACACGTCCCATGACTGATCCTCGCATGGAGAGATGGACCAGTCTTTCCCCCAGGTTGGGGAATGAGCCCTTAGCTTTTAGATTCACGACAGACTTCTTCGCATGGTGGAGAAGGCAGTTAGTGGCCATTGAGGACTTCCCCTATGCTGGGGTAGATTTTAGAGGCAGTGTTGACTTGCTACTCCTTGAGGGAATACAATGGGATGCATTAGGTATGAAAGATAACCATAACCTTGTAACCAATATTTTTGTTTTGTTTTTTATATGTTTTTATTTGTATAACGAGGGACCTAAACCATATTATTTTCATCACACAGACTGAGGTGCGTCATGTCTGACAGAGATGGAAACATTGGGGCGTCATGGGGATGCACAGACATAAGCTGAGCACAACGTCACAGTGGGAGGACTCCAGGAGGTAGAGAGAAACCTTCGAGGCTTGACGATGGGTGTAACTCCCTTGAGGAGGCGAGACATGCCTTTACACTTGGAGCGACACATAGTTGGGGTCTCTGAAGGCCTCAACCATTCACTACGACAGGTGACATGAGCAGTAGTGTACTTTTTTGGAGCACAATGTGATACATGAGGATGATTAGAGTCCTCATATATTTTGTAGTCTTTATGATGATACTATGGCCATGAAGGCCCAAGTTTTGCCTCGTTATGTAGTTTTGTATGATGTAAATTTTTTTCTACCAAGCATATATATATACAAGTTTTGCGGTGCCTATCTATGTTTCATTTTTTGTTTTATGTGATGTTTTTGTACACATGATTTATGTTTCAAAATATTTATCTATGCGCAATATACCAATCAAACATGTAATTTGCTAATGAATCTGTGATCGTGTTGAGTTCTCTCGATATGTGTCTGTACTTAAAGAAATTCAAAATATCTTTTGAGACGACGAACCCTCAGATGGAGATGTATTCAAGTCAAGTTGTCAACGACATACTCACGATTTAGTTGATGAACCATGAGTTGGGAGTCGAGGTTGATAATCAATTGAGATATACCTAGGGAGGAGGCTTTAGTTAAGAGCCCGATGATGGTGTGATATTCTGGAACGTTATTGGTTGCAGATCCGAGGCAAATCCCTCCCAAACTTACTAACTCGCAAGAGTGGTAGATGACCTAAGTTGCATAAGCGATGTTCTGGGTATGTTGACTAGCGCCATCCGCAAACCTGAACTAGATGGGAAAGGATGATGTCATTCATGCATGGAATCACAAAGTAAAGTATAAGCAACAACTGAGACAAAACTCGTGCACGCAAAATAAAAGACACACAAAGTCAAAAGTATATAGTACAGTAATGTACAAAGCACACGTGTGAGATATTCTATGCATAGTACTTCTCGAGGTAAAGCCCATTTCAGGGTTCACCGAGATATATTCCATCTTAGTCTATTAACTCATAAGTGCCTCTATGTAACACAAATTTTATGATGTATGGACTGTGCCACATGACTTCTAACTTTCCTGCCCCTAGTTTGTTGTGATCTTGATCATAGACTAGGACTAGATCTCCCTCTGTGAAGGTGTGAGGTTGGATGGATTTATCATTTTGATTTTTCATGCGTTTTTTATACATCTCGTTGATGAGAGCAACATCGCGATTGGTTTCATCCAATTTGGTCAGATATTAGAATTGTTCCTATTCAACAGAAGTGTGGGATAATATTTCTACGACGAGTTTCAATGAAGGAATCTCACATTCGATCGGTAATAATGCTTCTATCCCATATACCAACTGGAAGGGCGTAAATCCAATTGCAGTTTTAACTGATGTTCAATAAGCCCAGAGTGCGGAGAAGAGTTGCAAGTGCCAAGAGGTATTATTCTCTCTCACCATGCGTTGAAGCATGGTTTTAGTAATTTTTTGATGGCTTCAACTTGTCCATTGGCCTGTGGATAGTAGGGGGATGAGTTATCATGGCGAAAACCTAACTTTGTGTGTAATTCACCCATCATCTGGTTCTGGTTCTGGAAATGGGATCCATGATTAGTTATAATAGCTTGTGGCACACTGAATCGAGTGATGATGTGATTAACCACAAACAATGTTGCAGTGTGGCCATCGTTAAGAAATGTAGGCATAACCTTAGCCCATTTAGTGAAATAATCGACGACAACGGTGATATAACCATGCCCCTCGGATGAGGTAGGATTACATTGCATAAAATTGATGCCCCATTTTTCAAAGGGGTCGACGACGACAGTGGGATGAAGTGGAATTGGGTGGGTATGTGCTTTCCTCTAAAAGATATTACAGGGTGGGAATTTTTTAACGGGCTTGATGCAATCTTTGAATATGGAAGGCCAAAAAGAACCGTCATGAATTTTTTGGGCTGTAGCCATCCCAAAAAGATGACTACCACAAGATCCAAGGTGACAATCCTTTAAAACTTTTTCAACCTCATCATGGGTTAAGCAACGTCGGAGGACAGTGTCAATGCCATGATTGTACAAGGTGTTGCCAATGATAAGGTAATGTTTTGAGTGGTGTCTAATGCAACATCATTCATGACGTGAGATGCTAGGCTAAAAGCGTTGGGTTTAGAGATAGAGAAGAACATGTCCATAACAAGGATCACACGTACTAATAAGGAACATGGATTCATCAGGAAGGGAATCACTAGGCTCAGTGTCCTCATCAATATGGGGAAGATCGCAAATTAATTCCGCAAAAACCAACGATTTCTTAGCCTTGGATTTGGCAAACTCGAGATCAAATTCTTGGAAAATAACGATCCGTTTGGAATATTTTCCCCCAAACACTTGATGAGTCAAGATGGGGTACATGGGGTTCAAGTCTGCGATGACCATGGTAATGTGTGACAGAATGTAATGGCGAAATATCTGGACGACAATAACTATTTCCAAATCCAACTTTTCGACATGTGAATACTGGAGTTCGGGACCGGATATACTTTTACTCATATAATAAATCACATGTTTGGTGCTGTCATCATCCTCTTGTACTAACACCATGGCAATAGTGGAAGTAGAGGCAACCAAATAAAGGATATAATCTTTCGCATAATTTGGTGGATGCAAAAGAGGTGTGTTTGTTAAGGCATGCTTAAGAGCATCAAATGAGTGCTGAGCGGTGGCATCCCAGATGAAATCGACATAGTTTTGCAGCAATCTCATGAATCCTTTAGTGATTTCAGCGTAATTGCAAATGAAACGATGAAGAAAGTTTTCCTTCCCTTGCAAACTTTGCAGTTGAATGAGGTTGTTGGGAGGAGGTAAAGCTATAATGGCTTTGACTTTTAAGGGATCCACCCTAATCCCGTCTTTGGAGACTACGAATCCGAGGAGTCTCCTTGATTCGACGACGAAGATGCATTTATGGGGGTTCAAACGTATGTTGTAAAACTGACATCAAGGAAATATGGCTCATAGGTGACCAATGTGGTCTCGTCGACGAGACGAGTGAGCGGGTAAGTCATCAAGGTAAGGTTCAACAATATGTTTGATATCGTGGAATGCATATGACATGGCTCGCTGAAAAGTGGCTCCAACATTTTTTAGGCCAAAAGGTAATTTCTGATAAGACAAAGTCCCCCAAGGGTAGATGAGGGTGTTTTATGTTGATCAGCTGGTAGAATATCGATTTGGTTATATCCAGAAAAGCCATCCATAAAAGAGAAGATGATGCTTCCGACGCAATTATCGATAATTTGGTTGATAAAGGGTGTAGGGTAATTGTCATTGGGACAAGCCTTATTAAGATCCTGATAATCGATACAAACATGAATGGTCCCCTGTTTCTTGGAAACCAAGACGATGTTGGAAACCCACTTGGTTAGAGGGACATGATAAATAAAACCAGATTTCAAAAGTTTTTTTACTTCTGCTTTGATTGTCAGGGTTTTATTAGGATGGATCGAGCGAAGTTTCTGTCTCACAGGTTTAAATCTTGGGTAAGTTTTGATTTCATGCACAATGATTGATGGATCGATCCCAAGAATTTCTTCGTAACTCTAGGCGAATATGTTGCAAAATTCTTTAAACAAGGCGGTATAGATTTCAACTTCTTCAGTTGAACAGTTTGCACCTAGTTGTATGGTTTTAACAATACCTTATTTAATGGATATGTTGACTGTAATTGTGGAAGAGATGTTTCCCAAATTCCCGCCGGAGATGGTATCTTGAATGAGTATTGGAGATTGGGGAGAGTCGACGATATCACTAGGAAAGATAGATGAAATATCTTTCTCGATGTCGTCCAAATGGGGAAGAAAGGACGATCGATGGTGGTTGTCATCCCATGGTACTTCTTCGATACTAAGCATTTCCATAATAGATTCATTTGATGGAAAAATATGTAGGATGTAATCGAAAGTAGAGGATAAGGAATCTAACCAGGATGGTAACGAATAAGTCATAGATGCTAGCAGATGTTAGTCGTCCGGTGGAGGAGAGGCAAAATGGATGGCATCGTATTCGGCCTTTGCAGGACTAAGTGGCATGGTGTCATCTAGTGTATCAAATTATAAGGGACTAGGCATGATCCAAGGATCGGATGATTCGAAGGATTAATGTGCCATAGTCGAAATCATGTTGACCATTGCAATGTGTTACATAGTGGGAGGGAGAGGTGTAGGGAAGGTACCCATGAGAGAAGATTCTTTCAAGAGACCTACTACAACACTTTCATAAGTGATTTTGGAATCTCCTAGAAAAGGAATATTGTTGGCCGTTTGAGTGCGAGCGTCGAGGGTACAGTAATCCAATTGATCGATGGTCACAATTTTACCTTGATGATGGAATTGGACGTATCAAAAAACTGATGAAGTGAGAATAGTCATAGCACATAACCAATTTCTCCCTAGCAACAAGTTAGAATCGAGGGGAGCATCGACTAATTCAACATCGACAGAAACAATTTTGCCTCCCAATTGCACGGCTAAGGATTGTAATAATCTGTGAGGTCGGAAACCTATTCCATTAAATGATCTTAACATGGCGGGGGATTGATTGAGACCGGGTGATTTAAGGCCTTTCCAACAAGCCAAGGACATGACACATGTGGATTCCCCCTCGTCCAAGATCATGCGATGAATATGTTGATTATGGACAACAACATCAATTTGGAAAGCCAATTGGTGAGAGAGGTGTGATTTAAAGTTATCCAAGTTAAACGTGATAATGTTATATGAATCGAGATCTATAGCTCGAATGGCTGCCAAGAGTGTCCTACGTTGGCTAGGGAAGTGTTGTAGAACTTCGAGAGCTGACATGGTGCAAGGTGCTTGAGCCAAATATTCAACGATGTTGTAGTTTTAAGCAACACATGAGTTTGGATTAAAGGTCAAATTTCAAATTTTTCTCTTGGGAGAGCGTATAACAGAGTCAAAGTTTGGTTTCTCAATCTGGAGTTGTCCAGATGGAGGGGTAACTGTAGTAGGCAGTGGATCCGAGATAGTACCAGTAGTTACTTTTTCTTTATCTGGTTTACCTGGAGGTGTGTCATATGTCGTAGTACGAGTGGTCAAATCTATCCCATTAAACATGTAAATGTGTGCACTCAACAAAGCTTCCTCGTTAGAAGGATGATTTGGATTACCTCATGTCAGAGGTGCAAGAGCTTGGGAAATGAGTGACTGCTGTTGTGGAAAAGGATGTGTCAATATAGCAGGTTGAGAATTTCCTTTAAATTTTTTGGCAACTTCGTCTCGATGAGGACAATCTCGTGTGTAGTGATATTCGCCACAAATGAGACATGGAAATTTTGGTTTGCGCTGTGGTTGTTTCTTAGTAACAAGTGGTTGCGTTTGTGTTTTTTCATTTTTGGTTTGATTATTTTTCTTGGGTTTATTCTTAGTTTTCTTCTTCCCTTCGGATTGTCATGAAGAAGCAGATTGAACTACATTCACCTCAGATATTTGAGTCAGGGGGGGGGGGAGTTTACTGAGAGTGAAGTCAATTCGGGAGTAGGGGCAGTGATGGAACGATTGGTCGTGTCGATCGAGGGTGAACTGGATTGGGTTTTGAAGGAATCGATAACTCCATTCACATGAGTAGTGGAGGTTGGTTTTGATGGATCGGTTGATGGACAGGGAGTGTTTGGAATCAATTGATGGGAATGGGAAATTGCTTCCTCTTTTGTAATGACACCACCCATGGCTACGTCATGAGCAATCAGAGGTAAAAGAGATTTTGTGAACCATTCAACCAATGATTAGTCATGAATGGTTGCTTTGATCAACTGTTGTCGTCTCCACTCATGAATATGATCAAAGATATGTATGGAGTTGTTTTAAAGAAGGTAGGTCAAAAGTTCTGTGTCGGTCTCATAGCGGATAGGTAATTGGAAGTGTGTGAGAAAAGCCAAGGAAAGGGAATTAAAATCTTGAAAAGTTCCATGTTGTAATTCAATGTACCACTTAGTCACTGTACTCGTAAGTGTAAGTTGGAAAAGACGTAATCAGATAGAATCACGCATTAGTGAATTTGAGGAACACCATAGATGAAAGGTCATAACGTGGATATTAGGGTCTTCACAAGGTTTACTGTCAAATTTTGGAATATCGAAAGGAAATTTAGCAGGAATAACTGGCCAAAAAGGAGAATGTAATATGGGATCATTTATCAATCTCAATAGATCTGGTAGATCTAGAGTGGCTAGGAACAATAGTTGTCGATTGAATTGTGGATGATACTTGTGAGGCATAAAGACACTAGTAGGGCCATAAACTGGTTGAGGTGGATAATTATAGCCAGTGGGCCCTCCCATATGCTATTGTGGTTGACCAACAAAGGTAGGATTTACTTGCTGAGGAACATGCATAAAAGGAGAGGGGCAACCCATTTTCCCCTGGGGAGGATAACCAATGTAACCTGATGGAGGATAGTTCACTTGATTAGTTTTAGGTGGGTAACTAGGATGCCCTTGAGGAGGGTAACTAGGTTGACCTTGAGGAGGGTAAGCATTTGTCCCTTGGGGAGGAAAATATGATTGACCTTGAAGACCCCAAGTGGGATTCGGGATTCCCGGGAAAGGTTGTCTAGAATCGAGTCCAGAAGGATTAGGATTTGGAATTCCTCCTTGCGAGTTAGGGTGGGATGGCCTACCCTGATGTGGTTGATGGAATTGACCTCCTTAGGTTGGTCCCTAGGATTGTGTGGGGTTTCCAATGAAAGAAGGTTGAGGTTGTCCACATGCCATTGGTTGGGTAGCAACTGGGGTATGACCGGTAAGAGGGGGTTTCCCCCCAGTCAATTTTTTCATGGTGGAGGATGGTTGCCCCCCAATATGGATTTGAACCACAACTGGGTTCAAGTGTGTGGCAGTGTTTTGCATTCTGGAATGTGAAGATGTCCCAATAGGATTCTGTGGAGTATACAAAGTCGTAGCTTGAAGAGGGATATTAGGTGTAATTGTCAAGGTACTTTGCAACTATCTCGGTAACACAACTCCTATTTCACTTTGAACTTGGCCTAAAGTGGTAGTAATATTCTCTGTTGGTTCAATGAGATAGATGATAGGCTGACCTAATGGTCCTGCCTTGGCACCAGTAGTGGTAGAGGCTTGTGGAGGTTCGAAAGGTGGTCGACTAAAATTAATTTTTTTGTAAAGGTCTTGTCCCGATAGAGTTCTCCATATAGAACGAACAAGAGTTTGATGTGGATCTACCATTTTGGCAGATCAGATAGGGGTAGTGTATTCTTCATTAAAATTTGGTTGTATCGGTTCCATATCTAATTGATTATATGGCCTTGATGGTAGGTGAGGATACTATTCCACTACAATGTTACTTGAGGAGTCCAATCGAACCAAGAGTGGATCGAGAGGAAATGACAAAGTTAGGTTAACAAGAAGGAGGGAACCTTCCTTAACTGTAACTAGGGCTCTCTCGGGATTTTCTAGAAAAGGAGTAGCAACACTCCCAACGTCTGAATGGTTCTCAACCTCTTCACGGTAAGTGTCTTTAGGTGAGTTAGGAGGTAAGGGTTTGTATCCTTCTGGAGGAAACCCTTGCATCCTACGTGATCTATGAAGACCTTTATCATCCACAGTCTCAATTTTTAAAGACAATTAAAGTAAACAAACAACACTCGCTAAAAAATCTAGAAAACCAACAAGCAAACAATTCCTTCTCTCTATGGCCGTACTAGTTGGTGATTAAATCCAACGTTGCATGATCAAATTGAGAAGGGGATAGGATATGAGCGGGTGGATTGGTTACGTTAGTGGCATGCTTAACAAACTTACACCTTGGGGCAAGCTTCCCCACACTTTTACCCGCGGGTTACCCTCCAAGGAGCCAGAGTGAGTTTGACCAACGTCTATTCCAGGTACAACAAAGACTTCCCTTCACCATCACCTCGTGAAAAGACTTTAAATATTGTGGCTACTAAGGATACTAACTTGTAGTCAGCCTCTAGGCGAGTACAGTCGACTCCGAAGGTATGGGAAGGATATCAAGTCTGAAATTCTTCAATAGCACTGAGGACAAGTGGATCGCTAAACTCCAGAGGACCCCAAACAGATTCAAAATTCACCAAGCTCCGAGACCAAATGAAGATAGGTGAAACTCAAGAAGAACCCCCAATATACTATCTCACTATTATGAACGGTTAAGCCTTGGAGGGATAATCTTCATTGCTCTTCCGAACGCGACCCTGTGTGAGAGGGGGATCCCAACTATGTTTATACGGAAATTGGATTTACTCTCTTTGTCAAAAGATTATGTTTTTGTCTTGAATGCTTTGGAGAGTTATTCTCACAGCCTATTCCAAATCTCTAGTCCTAGTTTATTGTTGGTGTAAATATCTTAGAATAAAAAATTTGTAGTTTGATTTTAATTAGCGTTCATTTTTGTGGTTGTTCGTTACACAAAGGTGAATGATAGTGAAAATGATGATGTTTGATACTCGTCTCCAAAAAGAGATGAATAGAATGAGATGCAAACTTTCCTTCCAATGAAATTCTAGATACGGGAAGGAGAAGAGTTTCTTTTCTTTCACGAATAAAGCACTTAAGAATGCAAAATCTTATACACTTTCATTCTCAACAAGAATTCAAACAATTTCCAAATCATAAAGAAATCCTTTCCAATATTCAAAACCAATGCATGCAAGTTTTTTTTCTTTGTTTGATTGCAAATGCAAATTAATATGTTCATCTAATGCTTCTTTCTTTCCCTAATAATGAAAAATAACTTCACTACAATGATCTTGAGAAAGAGGAAGCAACAATAAACAAACAAAGACACTCTCATTAGATATCATTTTCGGGATTAACTGCATAGTGTAAGTCATAAGGCACAATACTTGCTAAGGTTTTGCAAATGGGGTAGCAAGATAAGTGGGCTTTATTGTGGGGAAAAACTCCATAGTTAAGCATGCTTGACCCAGAGGCGTCTTGGGATGGGTGACCACTTGGGAAGTCCTAGTTACCGGGTGCAAGCCCCGAAAGTGATGATTGATGCTATGCGATTCATTTCGTTGGTTTCAATCCCATTTATTCACCCCTGTGAGCATCACCCGATGTAATGAGTGCTAAGTGGACTATTCAAATCATGAGAATTATTGGTTAGTTGCGACTAATACTCATGGATATGGGTCATAGATTAATGACGTACACTACGCAGTTAATCCCAAAAATGATATCTAATATGTTGCACTACGAAAGCCCCTCTATGCTTAAATAATAAGAGTGAAGGGAGCTCTAACTGGATATTTCATAAGGCACAATACTTGCTAAGGTTTTGCAAATGGGGTAGCAAGCTAAGTGGGCTTGATTGTGGGGAAAAACTCCACAATTAAGTGTTCTTGAGCCAGAGGCGTCTTGGGATGGGTGACCACCTGGGAAGTCCTGGTTACCGGCTGCAAGCCCCAGAAGTGATGATTGATGCTATGCGATTCGTTTTGTTGGTTTCAATCCCATTTCTTCACCCCTGTGAGCATCACCCAATGCAGTGAGTGCTAAGTGGACTACTCAAATCATGAGAATTATTGGTCAGTTGCGACTAATACTCATGGATATGGGTCATAGATTAATGAATTACACTACGTAGTTAATCTCGAAAATGATATCTAATATGTTGCACTACGGAAGCCCCTCTATGCTTAAATAATAAGATTGAAGGGAGCTCTAACTAGATATTTCATAAGGCACAATACTTGCTAAGGTTTTGCAAATGGGGTAGCAATCTAAGTGGGCTTGATTGTGGGGAAAAACTCCACAGTTAAGCGCGCTTGATCCAGAGGCGTCTTGGGATGGGTGACCACCTGGGAAGTCCTGGTTACCGAGTGCAAGCCCCGGAAGTGATGATTGATGCTATGCGATTCATTTTGTTGGCTCCAATCCCATTTCTTCACCCCTGTGAGCATCACCCGATGCAATGAGTGCTAAGTGGACTATTCAAATCATGAGAATTATTAGTCAGTTGCGACTAATACTCATGGATATGGGTCATAGATTAATGGCTTACACTACGTAGTTAATCTTGAAAATGATATCTAATATGTTGCACTGCGGAAGCCCCTCTATGCTTAAATAATAATAGTGAAGGGAGCTCTAACTAGATATTTCATAAGGCACAATACTTGCTAAGGTTTTGCAAATGGGGTAGCAAGCTAAATGGGATTGATTGTGGGGAAAATCTCTACAGTTAAGCACGCTTGAGCCAGAGGAGTATTGGGATGGGTGACCACCTGGGAAGTCTTGGTTACCGGGTGCAAGCCCTGGAAGTGATGATTGATGCTATGCGATTCATTTCGTTGGTTTCAATCCCATTTCTTCACCCCTATGAGCATCACCCGATGCAATGAGTGCTAAGTGGACTATTCAAATCATGAGAATTATTGGTCAGTTGTGACTAATACTCATGGATATGGGTCATAGATTAATGAATTACACTACGTAGTTAATCCCCAAAATGATATCTAATATGTTGCACTGTGGAAGCTGCTCTATGCTTAAAGACACTCTCAGCAGTAATTAAGAAACCAAAAGAAGAACAAACTATCAACTCAAAGAAAAACACCAAAAAGATAAAAAACCACACTTAATAGTCTTTTGGAATTGAGTAAGGAATCAAAGACAAAGAAAACAGTGTTGAGATCAATGAACTTCCTTATGACAATCTCTAATCAATCAGATAATTGAAAAGAGCAGCAAAATAAACCAAGTTTGCAAGAGAACGATTAATTTTGCAATAAAGAAAAAAACAACACAAACCCAATCAAGACTAAAAGCACAAAAAGAAGCAAGTTGTAAGCGAAAAAAAAGACAAGATCTGATAGAATAAGATCTGAGCCAGAGAGAAAGACCCAAGAAATATGCCCAACAAGCAAACAACCAACAATTTTTCAAAAGCAATAGAAATTGGCGCTCTGGTAATCACAACACCAAAGCGCTACAATGCTCCCTAATACACTCTGGGGGAGCGTTGATCAGGCTATCAATGCTCTAACTTGAACTGGAGAGTGCACTAGTTTTGAGAAAAGTTATAGAAAAACCCAAAAAACTAAAAAACTCAGGAAAATTCAATCAAAGACTCTGTGAGACAACTTAGCAAAGACAAAAAGATGTAAGGAAAAATTTAATTCACCAAACGAGATCTAAAGATAAGCAAAAGGCAAGGACAAACCAAGGAAAGAACCAAAACTGAAAGCTTTGGTCCCTAGTGGAGTCCCCAATTTCTATTAAGGAATAATTCCCCTGCGGACAGGTGAATCTTCCCTCATAGTACAGACCCCTCTGCTGAGTCAGAAAACTACATTTGGACAATACCATTCCTATAGACTAATTATTCCCATAAAAAAAGAGAGTAAGAGGGATAGTATGATGTACCTCACTTTCAAATTTTTCCCATGCTGCTCTAGTCTACAAGTTCCAATTAACACATGCAATGGATCACAAAAGACAAACAACTATCTCCTACTCTATTAGATTTGACAAAACTAATCTATCTATGAAGGATTAAAACAAGCATAGACAAATACATGCAAACACATATTAGAAGGAAATATGCCAAGAATATTTATGAGAACTTTAGAGAGACACTTTCAATCTTGAGATGATGTTGCCGCATCCTCCCTAAGTCCTCCTTGTCCAACCCTTGCTTGAAGGACCCACGATCATAATAACAATGCTTTGCTGATAATTTCTCCTCTTTGTTCACCATGAGAATGCCTCCATTTATAGGCTTTGAGAGGCTCAACCACCTTGGTTATATTTAGGATTAGTTGAGGATATGACTCCATCAGTTGTGATATCTCCCTTAGATGCATCCTAAGGGTTAGATTCGAGCCAAACCAACTCGATCCATCCATAGGTGTCCTTAGAGAAAAAGGGGATTTCCTCCCAGATTTGGTCAACCAATTCGACACTCCTTTACAACGGGAAACATAGCACTACAATGCTCCCTGCTAGATAGACAAATAGTACTAGCCCCCCCTGCATATAAGCAGGGGAGCGTTGATCTTCCAAAAGTTGCCAAGATGACTAATTCTCATAATAAAACACTTTATTTCAACTGTCAAATGATGGTGCTTCTTCTAACATGTTTTAGGAGTTGTATCAAGTGTTCTCATGGTGTTGTTCACGATGCGACACTTACGTGACGATAATGCGACACTTACGTGACGATAATGCGACACTTACGTGATGATAATGCGACACTTACGTGACGATAATGCGACACTTACGACACTTGCGACAAAAGTACGACACTTTACGACACTTATGACAATGAGAATGTGACATTATTGAAGTGAGGAATTTTGATGTGTAACATATAATATATATGTTATGGATTAATTTAAAAAAAAGACTAACAATTTCAATTACAAATTTTTGAATTTTAGTCAGAAAAGTAGTTACTTTGCTCGTTGTAGAATATATAAAAAAACAATGTGTTGTGTAAAGGAAAAAGAAAAAAAGAGAAAAAAAAGAATCATGGAATAGGAGATAAAAGGTACATATTTCTTAATATTTTTTGTACTTTTATTGATTTGCATCTCATTGATTATTTGTTGCTCTTGTGAATGACATACTTTTTTACTTATTGATATTTTGCCTTGTTCGTTGCATTTCATTCAGGGACAACATCAGAATAGACAAAATAGATGATGATGAAGAAGAAGAGGAAGTTATATTTGGAACACAAGAATGAACACAACAACAATGTTCCAAAAGGATGTTCATAGTGATAATCAAGGAAACACATTCATTTTAGCAAATGATATAGATATATTGCTATGGATATTGGCTAAGCTCGTGCCTCTTTAGAATATAGAAACACTTTCCACATGTTCTTGTCCATGCATAACAACTAAATCATGATTAAAATAAGTATTTAAAGACTTAAAACATGGTTAAGGAATTAAATAATTGAGGCACGATCTATATTAAAGACTAAATTATAACTTGAATGACCTTTAGATCTGATGGTTGGAAGGAAAATTAGATCAACCGTGGAGGTTAATATCAGAGCTCTAAGTGAATGGAGGTTAATGCAACAAAAAACTCTGATACTACCAAGCCACCTTTAGTATATTGTCGCATTACTATTCAAATTAGAGCATTTTGAAGATTTTCAAAGCTTCGATACCACTTCCTATATTGAGTCTGCCACTATTAAGACCTAGACAAAGGCCCATGTTATGTGTAAAGCCCCTTATTAATCCCTAGATACTAAAGTATGACATTTATAGTGTTATAATTGTATGTTGTTTAGAACCTTTCATTGTACCTTTTGTCTCCTATATATATATATATATATATATATATATATATATATATATATATATATATATATATACACACCAAGGAGACCTAGTATTAAGATCATGTTATCTCATCTCATATTGTATTCTAAATTGGATATACTGTAAAAGGAGGTTTCCCTCGCAAAGTGGATTGTATTCACCGACTTTTGATCATTTTTAAGGCGTTGGATCATAACATTTGATATCAGAGCATCAATCCTAGGGTTTTACTTCTCCAAGCGAGTCATCGTAGCATTTTCTCTATAAAAAATAATTTCTAGGTTGATTCAGACAACGAAAGTTGGAGGTTATCTAGATGACCTATCAAGATAGTGAAACTTGGTGGAGAATGAGGAGAAATATCGCAGTGCAGTTGGTCCAAATTTCATAATCATGTATTAAATATTGGACACATGACATTATGTACAAGTTCTCTCAACATAAAAGTCCAAAAATCAGCAAGGTTTGGGAAAGTTACCATAAATTTCACTTAGAACATCAAATTTTGGTTAGACCTAGGGCATTGCAGAGAAGACATGTCAGAGTACTATAGGCTGAAATTTTAGACTAATAAGGGTTGAAATTTCATAATTACATTAGAAAGAAGGTCGGCCAGGAGGACAAACTCCAAATTTGTGTTAGTATTTTTTTATGGCATACTAATCTATGTCAAATCTTGGGAAGATCATGTACAACATGTTGACAAGGTATTACAACTATTGGAAGAGATATGAGGGGAACTTAGAGGATTCTTAGGATTGACATACTATTACTACAAGTTTGTCAAGAACTATGGTCAAATAACAACACCTCTAACAACATTGTTAAAGAAGGAATCATTTCCTTGGACCGAAGAAGCAACCAAAGCTTCTGAAAAACTTAAGGAGGTTATGTGTACAACTTTCATCCTAGCCACATCTGACTTTACATAAACATTTATTGTGGATTTTGATGCCTAGGTCCATGGAATTGGTGCAATTTTAATGCAAGAAGGAAGCCCCCCTTGCCTTTGAAAGAAACCAACTTAAAGGAAAAAACTTAGTCAAACCCATTTATGAAAAATAAATGTTGGCCATTCTACATGCAGTTTATAAATTACACCCTTACCTAATAGGAAGACACTTCAAAGTAAAAACAAATTATGATAGTTTGAAGTACTTCTTGTAACAACGATTATCTTTAGAAGAACAACAAAAATGGGTTACATAGATGCTAGGTTATGACTTTGAAATTATCTACAAAAAATGAAACATAATGTTGTGGCAGATGCCCTTTCAAGGAAAGAAGAAAAAACAGAGGGTTCACTATGTGTTATTTCTATTCTACAATCTGGTTGGGTGGAAGAATAAAGGATATAATGGAAGCAAGATAAAGAGGTATGCAAGATCATTCAACAACTACATGAGGACCCCAATTCATTAGATAATTTTGTATGGAAGAATGATTTGGTATGGTATCATTATCACCTATATTTATGTAAGAATTTCCAACTCAAACATACGGTCCTTCTGGAATTGCACACTTCTCCTATAGGAGGACATTCAATATTCTTGAAAACATACCATAGGATCGAGAAGGATTTTTCCTCGCAAGGTCTTAAAACTGATGTTCAAAAGTTTGTGTCTGAATGTTTGGTCTTCCAACATAATAAGGGAGATAAAATCAAGACTCTAAGTCTCCTACTGCCATTAGATATACCAAGTCAACGTTGGAAAGACGATTCAATGGATTTTATTACAAGTTTACCCAAATCCAAAGGAAAGTTTGTCATCATGGTAATAGTGGATTGATTGACAAAGTATGTTCATTTTTTCTCTCTCTTCTCATCCTTTGAAAGCAAGTACATTAGCCGCAACATTCATGGAACAATTTAAAAGCTACATGCAGTCCCCAAGATTATTGTAAGTGACATAGATCCAATTTTCACTGGAAATTTTTGGAATAAATTATTTTCTTGTATGGGTACTCAATTGGCTCACAACTCATATTACCACCCTCAATCCGATGGGAAAACTGAGATTGTGAATAAATTTCTAAAAGGATATCTTTGTTGCTTTACATATGATAAACATACACAGTGGGTCAAGTGGTTTCCCTTGGTGGAATGGTGGTACAACACATCCTTCCATGATTCATAAAAAATATCCTCATTTCTAGAACTTTATGGATATCATCCTCCATCCATTACATCACCATTGAAAGGGAATAAAAAGGTTCAAGCAGTGGAGGACCACATAGGGAACCAAAAAGAGGTTTTCAAACTATTCAAGGACAACTTGGTTATGGCACAAAATAGGATGAAACAACAAACAAATCAACATTGCAGTGAAAGGGAATTTGAAGTGGGAGATTCAGTATTTCTTAGGCTATAACCATATAAACATATGTCCCTCAAGAACCAAACGAAGGACAATAAATTATCACCCAAATATTATGGCCCCTATAAGGTTTTGCAAAGGATTGGAAATATGGATTACATATTGGATATTCCTCCATCTTCATGTGTACATCTAACCTTCCATGTTTCTTTCTTAAATAAGGTAATCAACAACAAGATCTGAGTCCAAACTATTTTACCAGAGATTAATGAAGAAGGGAAAATCATACTATAACCAAAAACAATCCTTGAAACAAGGATTAAGTGGCTGGGAAATCGAGCAATTACAAAGTATCTCATCAAATGGAAGAACCTACCAATAGAAGAAGTGACATGGAAAGATGAGTTCTTCATGCAAAAACACCCACAATTAGTAAAGTGTCGAGGACAAAACTTGTTTGAAGGGGAGGGACATGTTAAGACCTAGAAAAATCCCCATGTTATGTGTAAAACCCCTTATTAAGCCCTAGATATTGAATTATTAAATTTATAAAGTTATAATTGTATGTCAACTAGAACCCTTCATTGCACCCTTTCATTATAATTGTACCCTTTGTCTCCTATATATATGCCAAGGAGACCCAGTCTTAGGATAATATTATCTCATCTCATATTGTATTATGAATTGTATATATTGTAAAAGGAGGTTTCCCCCTCAAAATGGACTATATTCATTAAATTTTTATCATTTTTTAAGGCATTAGATCATAAAAACCACCGTTTCAGTTTGGAAATTAGAAACATTTGAGTCGTCGTTGCACGATGTATTAAGGACGAATATAATATCGACATGTGTTTTCCTTCGAGAAGCAAATTACTAAACAATATTTTAACAAAATAACGAAACTGCCACATTTTATATTCAAGTGCATTTTAGTTTCTTGGATGCAAATGTCCAAAGAATTTGAGAGGCTTTCACCTCGATTACAATATCTAGTATCATTGATTTAGCAATGAGTGGTTAAGATGGGCATTGAGGTATTTCATAGGTTTTTATAAAGCGATGATGCTTGGTCTCTGTTAGAACATTGCATTGTAGCATGGTAGGAATGTTTCAGGATATTGTGTATGGGAAATTGAATAGGGCTTGGAGGGCCATGAGGTAAATTTACTGGTTTCTTTAAGAAATTTTTGATTATATTTATTGTAAGGGTTATTTATGGATTAACTGGGATTTTGTCATTATGTTCAATGTTGTGTGTAACTGAGCTAATATAATATATTAGGGATTTATTGCTAGTCTTTGTAGTCGAAGATAAAAAAAGAAGTTGCAAAATGTGTGTTGATTGTGACATTTAATGATGAAACACTTCATTTGAAAGAAATTTGGCTCATGTATTACTTTTGGGTGGTTTATAAATTTCATTTACAAAATGAGATGCTGTGTAAATTTCATTTAGATAAAGATTACTATATTTAAAGTAATAAAAATAGATGGAGAAATAACGAAAATTGTAAGACAAGAGAGGTCAAGCTAGGGTTATTTATGAAATTACAAGGTTATCCCTGCCACACAAGTATATGGTATTTTATTTTTGGCCTTGAATTCCATTAGTTTCGTCATTGATTCTAATTCTTTTTGAATTTTAATTGCATTGTGCTTGTAATCATCTCAAACATATTACCATGTTTTAGAATTACTTTCGCTGTGTCATATCTTTGCAATATCCTATATCTAATGTTTCTATGTCATATGTTTATTATAGTTTGCTTGTCAATACTTTTGTGCACTATGTTGGTTGTACTGCGCATACTAATTGTTGCAAGGTAAAAATTGTCTTATTGAATAATAATAGTAAGTTGTGAAGTACACAACCCAAATATTCACATTAACAAGTTAGAAAACTTATAAAGCAACCATGCTGGACTTGTAATATAAAATTTCACATGGTAAATGATCTATAAACTACCAACCTTTAGATAGTTTCTTGAAGCATGTCTTAAACAAAATGAAAAAATATGCTTATGTCACATCCAGTGTCAATGCTTCAAACTGACACTCATTTATTTCATTTGTTGTTAAATACCAAGTGTGGAAAGGATAGTGGACATGCATGGAAAAACTATTTCCACAACAAAGAAATAGCATACTCGATTTACCCTAGAGAAAAGCTCAATCAAAGAAAAATTCTAATGTTTAAGTGTAGTGTCTTATTTCTCTATAATGTATTACAATCCTATGGAAATCATTGTGCATTCTAAATGAGTTATACAAATGTGATTACATTCATTTTCCAAAAAATATTTATGGGATTGTATCATGTTGTACTTTGCTCGTGTTGAACGACACAGTGATGAGGAAGAATTCTTTTAGACTGCCTTTAGAAAAATACTTGGATTGCACACTATTAGCTTTTTTAATGTTTCTCTACTCTTTTGTATAGAGCTATTTGAAGACTTGGTCAAATATGATCAAATGTATCAAGATTGGCTTCCCTTGGAATCTTTCCAACTAGTTTGACTTGACAAGGGCATAACTTTCACTTGGAAGTTGAAAACACTACCATGACCCATCATGGGAAAGCTCTTCATGAATCTTCTTGTATAGTCTTATGTCACCTAGCTCCACATGAGTACATACATACATATACATATACATGTGTGTGTGTGTACATACATACATACATACATACATATACATATACATATACATGTGTGTGTGTGTACATACATACATACATACATACATACATACATACATATGTGTGTGTGTACATACATACATACATACATACATACATACATACATACATATGTGTGTGTGTGTTTGTGTACATACATACATATGTATGTATGTATCTACACAAACACACACATCATTAATTGACACAACTAATTTCCTAAGGTATTAGGACATGTTGAGAACTTCAACAAGGCAAATAAGTATAAAAACAAAGATTGTATGAGAAAGGCATGGCCTCCAACGCTTACACACACACATATTTCAAGTAAGAACTTACTCCTCCTCATTTCGAGGATGGTATCCAGGGTAAACCCTAGATTCTTCAATGGTCAACAATAGGGCTCAAATAATTTACATTAATTTACTCATAATGAGCTCAACATATCATTTTCACGGGAATAGAACCCAAGTGGTGATGATAACACTCCATCCCACAATCACACGAGCTAGACCCAATTCACACACACACACACACACACACACACACACACACACACACACACACAAACACACACATGTGCGCGCACACATACATACACACACACATCGTGAGAAGAGTTGAGATATCTGTTGCCGAGAGTCATTAAATTGCGTTCAAAAACTTGATGATTCACATGATTTACACACACACACACACACACACATCATGAGAAGATCTGAGATATCCATTTTCGAGAGTCATTAAATTGTGTTTAAAAACTTGATGATTCAAAATATTCACACACACACACACATCGTGAGAAGATACGAGATATCTGTTGTCGAGAGTCATTAAACTGCGTTCAAAAACTCGATGATTCACAAGATTCACACACACACACATTTATTTTTATTTTTTTTCCAAGTAACAACTCCCGGGGAAAACCCATGGGTACTCCCCTTCATTTCGAGGATGGTACCCTGGGTAAACCATAGATTCTTCAATGATCAAAAATAGGGCTCAAAACGTTTACAAGAATTTACTCATAATTAGCTCAACATGACATTTTTACAGGAATAGAACCTGGGTGGTGAGGATAACACTCCATCCCACAATCAGACAAGATATACCCAATTCGTGCACACACACACACACACACACACACACACACACCGTGTGCATGCGCATGCATGTGTGTGTGAATTGGGTATAGCTCATGTGATTGTGGGATGTAGTGTTATCCTTCCCACCCAGGTTCTATTATTGTAAAAATGACATGTTGAGCTAATTATGAGTAAATTGTTGTAAAGGAGTTGAGCCCTGTTTTTTTATCATTGAAGAATCTAGGATTTACCTTGGGTACCGTCCTCAAAATTAGGGGGAGTACTTGGGGGTTTTCCCCAGGTATATATATATATATATATATATCTCCTGGAAAATATATATGGATATGTGTGTGTTTGTGTAAGTTTTGGAGGCCATGACTTTCTCATACAACCTCTATTTTTAGTCTTCTTTACCTCATTGGATCTCTCAACATGTCCTAATCCCTAGGGCAATTAGTTGTGTCAATTAATGACTTGTTTTTAACCAATGAATTTGATCACTCAATACTATCACATATTCAACTTCTTGGATTGTTGTCCTTTTAATGAAAAAAATATATCCCTTTTCTAACCCATCCACATACTTACCCAACTTCATGTTCTTATCCCTTTCAAAACCATTTCAATTGATGTTTTCGTTACTTCCTCTTTCACTAAAACTATTCTTCTTGTCGTTGCTTATTCTGCCAAAGAGGTTATATCTTAAAAATCACTCTTCTAAGAGTTCCATGATATATTTTCTTGGTCATATTCTAAAATACCAAGCCTAGAACCCCATAGTATGAAACACTACATCAACCCATTGCCAAATGCAACACTCATTCAACAAAAACAACGACCTATCCACCTTGTAAAAACCCTCACCGACAAAGTAGAAATTGATAAACTTTGCAACACCTATTTTATCTACCCAATCATCTATATTTCTTATGTATCCAATCATGTTTGTATTAATAAAAAGTAGGTCACTAATCACATTTGCATTGATAGCTTCTACGATATCAATCAAGCTTGTCCTAAAGGCAACATCTCTACTCCTTTCATTGACCAATTGATTAATGAATGTGTCGACCATGAAGTCCTCTCCTTCTTGGACAAGTTCTCCAGGTATGATCAAATCCATATCCATCATAAGGATTAGTACAAGAATGCATTGACCACACCCTAGGAGAATTTATCTTTTTATTTCATGCCCTTTGGCCTCAATAATGTTGGAACTATTTTTTAGCGCACCAAATTATGTGTATTCCATGATATGGTCCACATTGTTCTAGCCTACCTTGATGATCTCACATGTAGATCCAAATAACAATCACAATTTTATGAACACACACACACACACACACACACACACACACACACACACATATATATATAAATATATATAATAACGGATAACTAATAATAAAAAAGTAATTACTAATGAAGATACACCTCATATGAAAGGTCACATCTCTTATGAAAGGGAACCCCTACATGGGTATATATACATGCCCTCATTCTCATTGTAAACATCTCATATTTTTACCCATACATTGCGTTCCAAGTATTTTGGATATTTAACTTGTGAGCCAAATTTGGTTCACCACATTGGTATCGAGCTTCATTTTTCTGATCCTGGCCTTTGGCCAGTGTCTTTATCAGACCATGTCCGAACCGGATTTTGGCCAACCTCAATTTATCAAAGTTTCTTTGATTTGGTCCTTGACCACCAACCGACCCTTGGCCATTTAAAATTTAAATTTCATTGAAAAAAATAAAAAAATATTGTTCCGCTACAAGACAATTCGAAGAAAGATTAGAACTATTTTAGTTCATAAAAATCAGAAATTCTATCGAAGACAATTATTCTGTTGCAATCTTGTATATCCGTGCCATATAACTGTCAATCTGGTTAAAACTACAGTCGCACACCAAATTTAATTGCAGAATTTGTATAACCACAATTATATAATCGTACAATCAATTATTGCAGAGTCGTAAATTGTACATCAATTATTATAGGGCCGTACAACTATTGATTTTTGTCCACATAGTCGAATTGTAGGAAAATTGGTTTCCGTACAATCGAATTGTGGAAAAAAAAATAGTTCGTTCTGTATCACAATTGTACCAGTCATCAAGTAGATTCCAATCCTCAATCCATCTTGTTAAATTGCATCAATACAGTTCATTCATACAGATTTAGGTCGAACAAATTGCTTGATTTGTCTCCATATGATCCATTGTACCTGTTGTACCTTCCATCGTATTTGTCGTCACACATCCAACACCATACAATTGTCACCACTAATCACACATCCCGTGACATACATTTAGTAACGAATGAGTGACCTCACCAATTATCCATGAGTGATCTCTTCCAAGTAATGCAGAAAGGTCATCTCTCATACATGGAAGTTTTTCTTCTTCGTGATTCGCTTTCAGAATGAGCGAAAGATCGTAGCCACATCCAGGGTCTCTACAGTCGACCTCTCCACACAACAGAAGGAAGTAGATGAGGTCGTGGAAGAATACTCAAACATATTCTCCTCACCTATCGGGGTACCTCTGCACTGTCAGGTCAAGCACCCCATCGATCTGACCCTCGACGTGTCATTGCCCAATGGGTCAGCCTACTACCACTCTCTCTTAGAGAATGAGAAGATCAAGCAACAGATCCAAGAACTTCTCCACAAGGGCTACATTCGTCCCATCTCATCACCTTGTGGGAGCCCAATCGTGTTGGTACATAAGAAAGATGGAACCTAGCGACTTTGCATTGATCACTGGGCGCTGAATAAAATCACAGTCAGAAATCGGTACCCAATTTCCCGAATTGATGACCTCCTTGATCAGCTCTCAGGAACCAAATACTTCAGTAAGATTGATCTGAAGTCTGGCTACCACCAGGTCCCGATAGAATAGACAAATGTATGGAAGACCACCTTCAATTCAAAGGAAGGTATTTTTGAATGGTTGGTCATGCCCTTTGGTTTGACAAATGCTCCAACCACTTTCATGAGGATGATGGACGATATCCTGCGACCATTCACCAATACATTTGTGGTGGTGTATCTAGATGACATCCTCATTTACAACAAGACTTGGGAATAACACTTGCAACGTATTCAATAGGTTATGCACAACCTACGACAACACCAGCTCTACGCCAACTTGGAAAAATGCTCATTTGGCATGGATATGGTTCATTACTTGGGATACATTGTTGATCAGCATGGCGTACATGTGGATCCAACGAAAATCCAAGTCATTCATGACTGGTCATCCCCAACCACACTCACTGAGCTTCGGAGCCTCTCGGGCCTTGCCAATTTATACCGCAGGTTCGTGTTGGGATTATGCCATATTGCATGGACCCTCAGTTAAGTAACCAGGGGTGGTGGTAAGGGGAAATTTGTGTGGGGCCAGTCCCAACAACAAGCGTTCAATGATTTGAAGTAGCACTTGTGCTCAGCCCCAATACTTTCACTACCGGACTTGCAACAACCCTTTGAGATCGAGACAGATGCTTCAGACTATGATGTAGGTGTCGTTTTCACTCAGCATGGACACCCCATGTCTTATCATAGTGATACACTATCAGATGTTATCCATAAGTACCCTACTTACGACAAATAAATGTGCTCCATTGTGCAAGCCCGCCGCAAGTGGAGACATTACATTCTTGGGAAGGAGACAATCATCCACACTGATCATAAGCTACTACAGTTCATGCAAACACAAGGAAAATTGCAGAATGAATGCCATCAGAAGTGGTCCACGTACTTGCAACAATTCCACCTCAACATCAAGTATAAAATGGGAAGAACCAACCACGTCGTTGATTGCTTCAGCAAACTGTTAGTCACGTCACTCACCACGGTGCTAGTCTCTTGCGGCCATGAGACCTTTGGATGGCCCCAACTCTATAAGACAGACCCAGACTTCGCCACCACCTACCAAATGTTGGGCACAAACACAGTTGTCGTTAATTTCCATCTTCAAGACAGGTTGTTGTGCCATCTAGGCCATATCTGTGTTCCATCAAGCGAGTGAGCGAAGATGATCTGGGAATCCCACTACAGTTAGGTGGCAGGGCACTTCGGCATCAAAAAGACAGTGGCAATGTTGCAGAAACATTTCTATTGGCTAAAACTTCGATAGGAGGTCAGCAAGTATATCAAGTCCTGCACTTCTTGCATGATTGTCAAACCGACCACTAAGAAACAGGGCATGTACACCCCTCTGCCTACTCCTAATAGGACATGGGAATCCATCTCAATGGACTACATGTCAGGCCACCCATGCACCAAGCGGGGCAATGACTGTGTTTTTGTGGTTGTGGATCTCTTTTCTAAGATGGTAATTATGGCCACGTGCAAGAAGAGCATCACAGTAGAGGCCACTGCCAAGCTCTTCTTTGAACGAGTCTAGGTACATTTTGGAATCCCACAAACCATTGTCTCAAATAGGGACAATCGATTTCTCATCACATTCTGGTCAAGCCTCTGGTCATAGTTGGACACCAAGCTCACCAAATCCACGACCTTCCACCCCCAAACAGATGGCCAAACCGAGGTTGTAAATCGAATGATCGTGCATATCCTACGCATGTATAATTCCAAGCACCCTCGCACATGGGATGAGAGTTTCCCCTATGTTCAACATAACTACAAATGAGCCCTGCATAGCTCAACCGACCACAACCCCTTTTAGGTGGGGTTGGGATTCCAACCATTGGGTCCCATAGATGTTGCACTACCCCTTGCGGGCACCTTGGCCGACTCATCTCCTGCTCCAACTGAAGTTGACAAAGCCACCTGGTTCATTGAGCAGATCCAGCACATTCTCCAATAGGTTTAGGATATCCTACAGAAGTCCAATGACAAGTACAAGCAGTGCCATGATCAACACCGGGTGCCACATAAGTTTCAGGTGGGCGACAAAGTTTGGTTGCACTTGCAGAAAGAGCGGCTTATAGGACCCCATCGGAAGCTTCGCCCACTCCATTATGGGTCGTACACCATCACCAAGGTTGTGGGTGATAATGCCTTTGAGCTCAACATTCCTCTTTTCCTTGGCTTGCACCCAATGTTCAATGTGGATATCCTTCGACTGTATTTCCCACCATTATTGGACACCTCAGATATTGCAGAACAACGAACACCAATAGAGATCAACCTCGACTGCATACAACATGCATCCAATGTTCATATTGTGGAAAAACATATCAAGGGCACTTGCCAACAAAGGATCCATCTTTATCAAGTTGTCAAAGCAGGGCAACTCCTGCACTAAGGCAAGTGGCTAACCCGAGGCCAAATTCAACAAAAAATTTCTCATCTGATGGGGGAAAACAACACAATGGAGACCATTGCTTCCTAAGGGGGGAGTATTGATCCAGATGGATGTCGGTGGCCTCCCACTTATTCCAACTGGCTCATTTTGGCAGTTGTTTCCCTAGTTTTCGAGTCCCTGACTTGCGAGGTTGTTTTGAGGCCCTAAATAACGTTTTTTAGGGCTCACCACAGTCAAAATGACCTTTGATAGATAACAAAAAAATGTGTATTACTAGGATAGACCTTTCCAACGGTCTATCGTGCACCTAAAACGAAGATCGTATGCAAAAGTTACGATCTCGAGAAGTTGACGTACTAACTTACCTAAACAGGGCCCACGTGACTTTTGGCGCTTCATCTCCTAGGGTTAGGTTTTTTGGATGTCTAGGGTTTTTGACATTCCTGTTTATTGTAAAAATGCCTTCAGAGCCTCATTGTAATCATCTTCTTGCGAATGAGCGCAACCGTCACATCTCTTCTCAGAGATAAGCCACCATCATTCTAGCAAGCTTTTTTCTATTGCATTTTACAGTTTCAACTTATTTCCTTATTGAATAGAAACCAATTTTAATGTATATTTGTTGTTATGTGTTAAGCATCTTTTGATAATAATCTGTATTCATTTTTTTCTGCAAATATATTCTGGATCACATTGTGTCGAATTATAATTGGACCCAGATATGCAATACACCTCACTCAATGTGCAACTGAATCCTCAAATCCCCCCAAGGCCTTAAGACAAAGAATGTTCATCCCCTTGTGTCCACGTTCTCACCAAAACGTGCATGACTATATAATGCATTCCAAGTCTTAATGCACTTGGTGTTTACAACTACCCTAATTGAAAAATGCCAATGGAACTCTTGCCATTCCTTGTTTTTCATGGTCACACCAATCAAATGCTCATCCAACTTTGTGGGACACACCTAATCAAACAAGGCATTATTGACCACATACCAAGGCACTATTTCCCACAAATTAAGGCACTAGTTCCCATAGACCAATGCACTATTTCCCACAAATCAAGGCACTATTTCCCATAGAACAAGGCACTATTTCACACAAATCAAGGCACTATTTCCCACAAAAGTCACTTAAAAACACTCATCTCCCTTCCATACTTGCATAATGTATCATACTAATATTCGTTAGCACTTAGGAATGCCTTGCCATCATGTAAGATCACCCAAGGCACACATTGTCTAAATCTACAACCTACCATGTCTACCAATGAACATCTCAATGAATGGGCAATGGTGTATGTTTCCACCTCTAAGGAAAAGGCTTATTCATCGTAATTGATTTGTTATACTAAAGCACAGATTTGAATGTAATCCACACTAACGAATATTGTGTATATATGGGTATTTTATATAAAGTTGATATTGAAGTATTTTTCTGAAGAAAAACATTGAATTTTTTTTATTTATCTCCAATATTGAAATATTTTACCTTGTTATAAATATATGTTTTAAATGTCATGTGTCAAATCCATGTTGAGCATAAAGGGAATTACATGTCTCCGTCATATTGGGTTATGTAAAAAAGAGATGGCAATGGATTGGATGTAGATGATGTTGGATCCCAATAGTTGATGAGAAATACTTAATACATAGATGAAGATGAAAGTGATGCTTCAATAAATGAGAATGTCTAGAGTGATGTTGGAGATGACCTCTGTGAGAGTGAAGAAACTTCAATAGTCGTAGTTTTGTATGAGCACACATTGAGACTAGAATAGCCTTCTAGGTCCAACAAAGAAGGAGTTGGCGAAGTAAGTTGGTATAATCCCCTTTTTGAACCACCCCCCATGCACATGTCATTGGGAGAAGAAGAAATTTCAATAGAAATAAAGGTTAAGACTATAATTTAGTAGGGAATAGAAGGACAAGCATAAAACAGATGAAGTACAATGGTAAGGAGTTTGAATTTATGAATTGTAGGAATATCAAGTGATCCCATGATCAAACTTCATGTGTTTTATGGAACTGTGAAGGATGATGCAAGAAAACATTGTTTCATATGTGAAATTGTATGAATAGTGAATAAAATTATGGATGATACAGTGAAAATTGCATAGTTAGAGACTACATTCAGAGACTGCGCCCTCCAATGGTACATGAAATATAAATATAATACCCCTACAACTCAAGCAAGGAATTTGGATGAGATAATGAGGAAGTTATTAAAGAGTTTTAGAATCCCAAGTTAGAGCAATATTGTATAGCGAGCTCAAGGAGATCAAATAATACGTTGGATAATATGTCTGGGACTATGATTAGAGGTTCAAAAACTTTCTAGGAAATTTAACTTTTCAAATATAGGATGCCCAAATTAGGGAATTCTTTGTTGCTTAAATGTTTTTCCACATTCACATCCCCCTTAAATAGCAGAAGATCACATCTTTGGAGGAGGTTATGGAGATAACTATATGTCTGGAAGCCACACATGGAGGTAGTGAGTCATAGTTGGAAATGGTGCAGATTTAGAGTCAACTTGTTGCACTAATTGATAAGGTGTAGGACCTATCCAAGAGAAAATTAGTGCACTTGTTTGGTGCACTCTATGCACAGTAAATGGGCATCACATAAATGCATTCTTGGTGATGAGTAAGTACACTAGTATAGGTGCGTCGAATCCATTCTCCATGGGGTCCAAGCTGGACTAGTGTGAAATTTCTAAACAATAAGGACATGAGCCACCTTGTTGTCCTATGGTGAAAAAGTATCAAAAATAAAAAAACATGCCATTTTGGGAATTTTGTTAATCCGTAGGACATTACATGAACAACTATAGGATTTTGTAGTTGATGAAAGAAAACATGACATATTCCTACTATGTTTAGGGGGTGGAAGATAATTGAGGAAGATGACATGGGGAATTTAGAGGAAGAATATGAGGCAGACATGGAGGCTTGAGGAGGCCTAGTTGTTTTAGCTATGGATAAGTCAAATACATAGCACAACGTTGTACATGTTAGAAAAGTAGGTGTGCTCGTTTAAGCATAGACAATATAGCAATATTGTCACCCAACCATAGGCCAAAGCCACCCCTGATCACCTTAACCTTGACATAGAATAATTATGGAAGAAAACCCTAGGCCTAATAGCCAATCAATGTAGCGTACCTCTCTCCAGAGCTAGTGCACAAGGCAGAAATTCCAAACCATAACCAAGAGAAATTCCAAGCCTAAAACCGAAAATATAAGTTGCAGCTGCAACTACTCTCCAGACTTGCGCACTTACTAAATTTCTGCAGTGCACACTAGATTTATGCAGTTGTGAGCTGTCTATGTCCAAATGAGCTCTAGCATCCTATATTTATACTGCTCTTCCTTAGCTTTCTGGGTCGACTTCTCTTTCTGGAGGCTAAAAACTCAATATTAATTATTTTCTTTAACCGACTTGTCTTCTAGGGTTATGTCCAATGCTTTAGGGTTTCTTCTTGCTTCCCAGAATATTCTATTCTGGTCAGGGTTACACGTGGAGGTTTAACAGCTCTCGCAACTACCATAATATCAACACTCCCTCCTAGCTAGGGAGGTATTTAAAGGTAATGGTATTGAGAACAAACATACCATTCAACTGGTAGAATCATAAGAGCCACACAGACTATCTCATGATCAAATCACGAGCACGATCACCACTATCAATATCATCTGATAACATCAATTGTGTCATCTCTCAAATCCATACTACATCTGACTAATCGGGCATGATGTTGGATAAGTCACTCACTCCACAGAGTGATACAAGAACCATTCTTCTATCAGGACATATGTACTAGAAGGATAACTATTCCAACAGATGTTGGAAGCCACACCATGGGCTACAAGGACTATTCTTCTAATCCAGACATACATCCTAGAAGATTAAATTTTCTGGACCATTTTCCATATGGAGAATGACTGTCCACTAGCACACTGACTATCCATCTAGTTGGTAACCATTTCCAACACTATTGATAGTCTTCATGGAAATCAAAACAATTCCATTCAATAGAACACAACTGTGTCTATCCATAGTAGTACAAAGCTACTATCCAGTGGTACACAACCACACCAAGTAGCACACAACTACTTGATAAGTGACACATAGTCACAAACAGTGGAACACATCCAACACAGTGGCATACAACTATTGTCCAGAGACATACAATGTCCACAGTGATCATATCATCCTATATCAACCTATATAACAATATCATGATACAACTTAGTTATATGGGCCATTCTTCCACTCACATCTGTGAGATCTGGAAGAGAATATGCCCTCAGAAGGTAAAACATCATCCATGGGCTATCTAGACTATTCTTCTCAAGCATAGAAGACTAATTGTCCCTGATTTCTGAGCCTGGACCATTCTCCCAGCACTAATCATAGTGAAACCTGGAGAGAATGACTCTGCCCTAGGGAATGCCTATCCATGATTGTTGAACCTGGACCATTCATATGGCACTAATCATAGTGAAACCTGGAGAGAATGAGTATGTCCTAGGGAATGATTGTCTGGACCATTTCCTGAGGAAATGATTGTCCTGCACCAACCTCCAAAACAAACCATTCTTAGAAACTACTCACAATTGTGAACTTTGAAAGAATGACTTCCCGATGAGGCAGACCATTCAATTTGACCACTACTTAGAGTGACTGCCAAGAAGAATGATTTTCCTAGACCATTCCCCCACACTTGCCACAAGGGGAATCGTTGTCTATGGTACATAAGAAATCTATCGAACCATTTTTATTATGAAAATGATTGTCCGATATGGACCATTTTCTGAACTAGAAAATGCTTGTCCGTCAGAAATCTCAAACCACTTTACAAACTGGAAAATTCTTGTCCATCAGAAATCTAAAACCACTTTCCGAACTGGAAAGGAACTTCTCATCCTAGACCATTTTTTGAATTGAAAAATGATTGTCGATAAATCAATAACACATCAGTGCTCCCTCCCAACCTGGGAGTAATATCTTCCTTTTTTAATAAGGAAGTCGTCCCCACGAGCCCCAACTTGTTTCTTAAGTACACAAACTTTTCATCTTTGATAGAGGCTTTACCAAAATATCTCTTATCTGCTCATCTGTGGAGACAAATTGGAGAACCACTTCTCTTTTCTGGACTTCATCACGAAGAATATAATGCTTTCTCTCAATGTACTTCGTTTTTTCATGGAACATTGGTTTTCTCTTAAGGCTTCATATAGCTCTGATCATTACAATATATCATGGTCGAGTTCAACACTTTTGTTTCCTGCTAGCTCATGACATCGTGGCAAAGATCAAACTGAAACATATCCAAGTAGAACTTCTTCTGTCATTCTATCATCGTGAGAGTTTTCCATGGATTACCAATCCATCATCTTAGACTTCTGAGTAACTACTGATACACTATATTAGTTATAGAAATTTTTCACCATGCTTCTGTTGTATATGAGATACTCTGCATCAGGTTTGTTTGAATACATACAAGGTCTGGATACATGGGTCTCTTTCTGGTATAAGCTTCTTTCTCACTTTCTTTATTTGGGAAGAACAATATTTTACATGTAAATTCCAATCCATGGATACTGGTGAGTTGTCGTTATAGTTTTTCTCCCTCCTTATTGAAGAACCTATGAATCTTGCAATTCTTCCATTCACAAGTCTTTTTCACATTTTCTTACATACACTGTTCGTTATCACGACTTCCATTTCTTCTGCTTGATTGCTTCTAGTGGGTTCAAACCAAACTGGTAGTCTTGTGATTCGCAGTATAATAACTGGTTGTTCTGGATTTTCTTTCTTTCTTGGAATCTTCATGTTCTTCCTCATGTTTCTCTTTAGCTCTTGGGTCCATGGAGTCTTCTATAGATTCCATGACCTGAAGATTCGAACTTCTTCCTTTCATCATAGGATCATGGATGTAGATGGACAACTAAGGATACTTTAAGGCTTATTTTCGAAGAATACTTCTTCTAAACACGTGTTGCTTATAATGGAAGCTACTTTCAATGGGAACATGAACATATACTTCATAATCCTCAATGGATAATATCATTTAGGATTAGCTCCCTCCTAATCCTTGTTTCATGTATGAATTCATGCTCTTCTTTTTGGAATTTTGTAATCAACTTCCTCCATCTAAGAGATTCCACGCTTTCATCTGCATCCTTATTTCTTTCTTCAAAGTGTCACAAGTCTTTTTCTAGTTTCCTCTTGATTGATGACTTCTTTCTATTTTGACTTCTTCTGGGTCTCTTCAAGTTTGATTTTGATTTCAACTTATCTGGCAGTTGTTACTTATATAATAGCTTCCACAAGAATTGTTACCAAGTATTATCAATGTACTTCATCTTTTCACGTGTATTGCTTGACTTGTAGTCATTGTGATAACAATCCTTATCTTGTTATTATTCCATAGGTATTGTTTCACTTGAACATCTTATCTTCTAAGAAATATATATATATATATATATATATATATATATATGATATGTACAGAAACTATGTAAACATGGTATGTACAAGAACTTTGAAGAATATTGTTACCTTGACTCTTGAACTTTGTTGTGAAGGCTTGATCTTCGTATTTGTTTTGGGATTTTTCTTTTTCTTTAATCCTTGATTCTTCTTGTGCACAACAAGTCCAAAGTTCTTCAAATGTGGGATACTCCTTTCTTGTGTTCTTGCTTGTGGCAAATGCATCCCATGTCTTGGGAAGGCCATTGAGTACTATATTTACCAGTTCCTTTTCTAAAATGATTTCTTCAATAGATTGTAGTTGATATCTTAACTGAGAGATTCTTACAAAGTATGATTTTATGTTGTCATCATCATTCATTTTCATGTCACGGAGCTCATTCTTCAGACTCATTACTTGTCCAATGTTTCTGACTAAGAAGAGGTTATTTAGGACATCGTACATCTTCTTAGATGAGTCAAGATGAGAGATGTATGGTATCAAGTGGTATTTTACAAAGTCCACTATGATACTCATGGAATTGATGTCATTTTCCTTGAACTTCTCCATAATTGCAACGTTCTGAGGTTCCTTCTCTTTTCCTTCTTAAAATTGTGGTTCCACGATCTTTCCTTTCATGATATCCAAAACTTTATTCTTGGAAAGGATGAGGTCAATCCTTGTCTTCCATCCTCTAAAGTTAGAAGTCCCTTCTAACTTGTTTTCTGACTTCATAGAGTAATTCATGACTGCTTTGACTTGGTCAACCTTTGACTTGGTCAACCTTTGACTTTGACCAAAAATGAAACTTGACGTCTTAGCTTGCTGAGAGTCCCAGGAGGTGTGCTACGTTAGGGCACACTAGGCTATCCAAAAATTAGGTCAATATATTCACTTAAGGTGCCTCAACAAGAGGATTAGGGTTTCGTTGTTGCAGCAAAAACTTTGACTGCAACTGTAACTGTAACTGAGCAAATCCTCCCAATCTATCTTCCAGTGGTTAGATTGTCTGAAGATAGTGTCGATCTAGAACTTGTTAGAAAAGTAGGTGTGCTCATTTAACCATAGAAAATATAGAAATATTGTCACCCAACCATAGGCCGAAGCCACCCCCAAGCACCTTAACCTTGACAGAGAATAATTCTGGAAGCAATCCCTAGGCCTAATAGCCAATCAATGTAGCGTACCTCTCTCCAGAGCTAGCGCACAAGGTATAAATACCAAACCATAACCAAGATAAATTCCAAGACTAAAACCAAAAATACAAGTTGCAGTAGTTGCAGATGAAGTTGCTCTCTAGACTTGTGCACTTACTAAATCTCTGCAGTGCACACTAGATTTCCACAGTTGCAAGTTGTGTATGTCCAATGAGCTCTACAATCAATCTCTTCACCAAATTTACCTGTCATACCAACCAATGAAATCTTTGACTCATCACCTGAATCCGATCCCAAGTCTGTGGGTTTAGATGTTGTTGCCACTGTTTGTGTTCCCTTCTTTTCTTTGAACAACTTTGGCCTCTTCTCGAGATGCAACTGCCAACATCTGTCCTCATCATGTCCCTCTTTCTTGCAATGCTTGCAAGAGGGCTTTCCTTCCTTCCTTGTCACTGCATTTGCATTCTTTCCATGCATTTTCCTCTTGTCCTCTTTCTTTGAAGACGATGATTCCCCTGACACACCTGCTTTCCCTGCTTCAATATACGTAGCTTGAACAGAAACCTCATCAAGGTTAGTGGGTCCAAACATGAAAACAATGTTTCTAATATGCGCAGGTAAACCTCCTATATACTTCAAAAGAGTTTCTTGTGTTTGCAAAGGAATATCTAACATCAATACCATTTTTCGAAATCCATCAGTGTATTCTTGCATTGTTTGTCCTTTTCTTAGTTTTAAAGATTGCCATTCAATTATTTCTTTTTATTTATAACCCAAAGGATAGAATTGTTTCCTAAGTGCAGAAACGAAACTCTTCCATGACATAAATACATTACCGACATGCTGTGTTCCTTTTTGCAGCTTGCTTTGCCACCAGATAAGAGCTATACCTGCAAGTCTCAAAGATGCCAACTTAATTTGTGTGGCCTCATCCTTGATCTGTTGCACACTGCAGTATACCTCCATCTGCCTGATCTAGTTGTCAAGTTTTTCTGCATTTACTTCACCATCATATATGGGCAACTCAAATTTTACATCAAGTTTTAACAATGGCATTTCACTTTTATGCTTATAAACATTTTTCTTCTCATTAGATTTAGAACTTGAACTTGAAGAAGAAGGAGAAGAAGGAGGTGTTGATGGAGGTGAAGGAGGAATCTGAGGATGGTCCTCTTCCTCTTCACTTTTTCCCTTTGAAGATCCACCCAAAACTGGTCGCTTCCGTTCCAAGTAATCTTCATACAAAACTTTCACCATCTCCAACATAGCATGGAAGGTTTTCCGGAATTCTTTCTCATCTTGAGAAATCCCTTCTTCCGATGCCATCTTCTCGCTGTAAGAAGCTCTCTTTCTCAATCCAATTAATGGATTCTCTGCAACAAGCTCACCTTCACCACACTGTAGATTTTCCCTGGTTAACATGCAAAACTCAAATCCAAACGTCAACTAGCTCTGATACCACTTGATCCATAGGATCTTTTAATGACTATGGTTGAGTTTTAATTTTGTATGCGTTAATTAACCATTTGAGAAACTTAGTGAAAGAATGAGGAAAGAAGAGGAATTATGACAGCCATATACACATATGCAGATCTGAAATGAAATAATAGACAACAAACCATAACACACAGATTGATAACGGAGTTCGGCACAACTTTGCCTACGTCTCCAGACCTTTGTCTCTGTGGGGGAGGCTTCTTTATTTCTGTTCAAAAGCTCAAAAGTACATCGCTGCAATGCCAAATGGCTACAAGACTGATCTGGTCATGTTCGTCTAGATCTCTAGAACCCTGCAAAGAAAACGACACGCAAAACGGACGTCCGGAGCTCCTAGAAATGACCCGACAACGTTTGCTCCTCAATATCTTCCCTACAACAAAATGGCTTTGGCTTGGCTTCTATTCAGCATAACTCTGCTCTTTTCTATCATTGACTATCCTCCATGGCCTCAAACATGCCTGGTTTATATAGATCTGAAGTTGGTTTCTCATCTCCAACTTCCTCCCAAAATTTGGGCTCAAAAAATGCCCAATATCTCCCAAAAGTGGAGAAAATCCAATAATATCAGGCATTAAATCATTGAAAAATCAAAAAATTTATAAAATAACCCACTGCATATGAATTATTGGGCATTAGCCCCTAGGCTTGGGAGCGCACCCCCTAAACTCGGTCGTATGGGCCTTCATGTGGCGACGTGCCCATGCGCTGGCCCTCAAGTCCTTAACTCTCGGTCGTATCAAAGGCCATGTGGCCATATCCCAATTGCGCGCTTTTGAAGGGATAAGCCCCCCATCATATGGACACATGGTGCATGGGATAGAACCGTGCACTAAAAAAAATGTGCCCAACAGGTAGTGGCGCCCGCACCCTCTTGGTGGTTGGTCACATGAATTACGTGCAACCGTGGGCTGGGGCTTAGCCCCAGCCCCTTTCCGCCCTCCAATATATATATCTAAACTTTATATAAATTAAATTACATTTGTTTTAACAAGTGATACGTGGGCGCATTGGTGTTGGGTCATATGTGAAAGCGCTTAGGCTTGGTGGTTGGTTGTGGGTTCAAAACCCATGACCACAAAACATTTTTGGAAATTACCACACACTGCCGACAAGGTGACTGGGTGCCACGTGGTTGCCCATGACTCGACCATGTGGCATCTCCCCATTCGACGGATTAATGCCACTTGTCAACTATTGACTGGTCTAGTTGGCTGCCACATGTCTGCCCTGTCAGCGAACCTACCTAATCACCACCAACGAGAGAGTGCCACATCATATATTTCACAGTCAGCAAGCTGATGTCATGCTGACATCAACATTGACTTTTTGACCAGTTGACCTTTGACTTTTTCCCTCTTTGGGCTTTCGATCAGAACGCAATAACTTTCGCATATGGAGCCTGTTTGACGAAGTAAATATACCACCGGAATCAGGAAGACGAGATGGATGCAATGGCACTGGTTTCGTCGCATTCCGAGCACTTTCATTTTTGAGCATTTTTAAGGCCTGTCAGGCTTCTGGATCCAATTTCGGATCATCCTACAAGGATGAGTGTGCTTTGTTGCAATCTCTTGCAACTATGATTTTTCAAGGACATGACAGACTTGGTGGAAAAATAGAATGCATGGGATTTGAATATAGTAAGGATGTTCTAGTCTGAGCTTGTGGTGATCTAGGACTGATACTTATTTGTGTGATGATGTGAAGAACTTGTTGTAGGGCCGAGGTGATCAGTATCCATTGAACATGTCATGTCTATGATCTGATGTGTTTCTCCTAGAGTGTAAACAAGAAAACTCCAACGATTAATGTGCACAATGAAGATGGAATGTGTTCTATGGTACAAATAAGCACTAGTGGTGGTGTGCATCCATGCTGGTGAAGTATACATATGCAGAGAATGTATATAGCCATGTTTGAGTTACATTTAAGGATGGAAAACTAGAGAAGCCACCTAAGGTGTAGTGTCATTGTGGAAAATATCTAGCTGAGTAGACATAGCAGTAGAATGCTAAGACTTTGGTGTTTTTGTTTAAGAAAGAATGGTTATACATCTACCTATATAGGTATGTAGTTCTAACTAGAGAAACCATATGAGGAAAGAAGAGGAAAGAACCGTGGATCTTTTAATGACTATGGTTGAGTTTTAATTTTGCATGCGTTAATTAACCATTTGAGAAACTTAGCGAAAGAATGAGGAAAGAAGAGGAATTATGACAACCATATACACATATGCAGATCTGAAATGAAATAATAGACAACAAACCATAACACGCAGATTGATAACAGAGTTCGACACAACTTTGCCTACGTCTCCGGACCTTTATCTCTGTAGGGGAGGCTTCTTTATTTCTGTTCAAAAGCTCAAAAGTACATCGCTGCAATGCCAAATGGCTATAAGACGAATCTGGTCATGTTCGTCCAGATCTCTAGAACCCTGCAAAGAAAATGACACACAAAACGGACGTCTGGAGCTCCCAGAAATGACCCGACAACGTCTGCTCCTCAATATCTTCCCTCCAACAAAATGGCTTTGGCTTGGCTTCTCTTCAGCATAACTCTGCTCTTTTCTGTCATTGACTGTCCTCCATGGCCTCAAATAGGCCTGGTTTATATAGATCTGAAGTTGGTTGCTCATCTCCAACTTCCTCCCAAAATTTGGGCTCAAAAAATGCCCAATATCTCCCAAAAATGGAGAAAATCCAATAATATCAGGCATTAAATCATTGAAAAATCAAAAACTTTATAAAATAGCCCACTGCATATGAATTATTGGGCATTATCCCCTAGGCCTAGGTGCGCGCCCCCTAAACTCGGTCGTATGGGCCTTCATGTGGCCACATGCCCATGCACCGGCCCTCAAGTCCTTAACTCTCGGTCGTATCAAAGGCCATGTGGCCATATCCCAACTGCGCGCTTTTGAAGGGATAAGCCCCCCATCATATGGACACATGGTGCATGGGATAGAACCGTGCAATGAAAAAAATGCGCCCAATAGGTAGTGGCGCCCACGCCCTCTTGGTGGTTGGTCACATGCATTACATGCAACCGTGGGCTGGGGCTTAGCCCCAACCCCTTTCCGCCCTCCAATATATATATATCAACTTTATATAAATTAAATTACATTTGTTTTAACAAGTCATACGTGGGCGCATTGGTGTTGGGTCATATGTGAAAGTGCTTAGGCTTGGTGGTTGGTTGTGGGTTCAAAACCCATGACCACAAAACATTTTTGGAAATTTCCACACACTGCCGACCAGTTGACTGGGTGCCACGTGGTTGCCCATGACTCGGCCACATGGCATCTCCCCATTTGATGGATTAATGCCATTTGTCAACTATTGACTGGTCCAGTTGCCTGCCACATGTCTGCCCTGTCAATGAACCTGCCTAATCACCACCAGATAGAGAGTGCCATGTCATCTACTGCACAGTCAGCATGCTGATGTCATGCTGACATCAACATTGACATTTTGACCAGTTGACCTTTGACTTTTTACCTGTTTGGGCTTCCGTTCAGAACGCGATAACTTTCGCATACGGAGCCTGTTTGACGAAGTAAATATACCGTCGGTATCAGGAAGACGAGACAGACGCAATGGCACTGGTTTCGTTGCATTCCAAGCACTTTCATTTTTGAGCATTTTTAAGGCCTGTCAGGCTTCTGGATCCAATTTCGGATCACACCTCCCCACAAAAAGTCCTTTTGGTCCCCAAAAGGTTACTGACTAGTCAACAAGCTCGGGATAGGCCACCCGGCTTGTCCTCTGTCTCTGAACTCTGTCATGTGCACCTATCTCATCAAGATCAACTGTAACACAATCATGACAACTGACAATATATTATTAGCCATTTGAACCCTGTTACATCTTACTGAAGCCACTATCATCCATGTAGAAAACATTGCTAATGACAGTATAAAAAAGACGACTTCAAATGAGATGATATACTTGAAGTATTTGCACAACATGAGCTTATCTTGAAGCAATTTATGATTGATTTTCCATTCAACAACCATGTCTTGTTCTTGCTTAAGATCAATTACTTCATTTGAAACAATTATTGGTTTGTTGCTTTCTTGCACTGCCTTCTTTAATTGTTCCATTGTTTGAAGTGTTTTAGTTGCTTTAACATGACGAGCATGAACCACATAGTCTTGACTTGCTTTAGTGAATTGATATTGATTCTTTGTCCTGTAGAAGATTGCCTTACGATCATACAAGTATGGACTACCTAAGACCATTCCACATTCTCTTAACGACACAACATCACAAGTTACTTCGTCCACATACTTAGATGAAATTGCAAATTTGATTGTGCATTGCTTTGTTATGTACATTTGATGATGGTTGCTTATCCATTTAAGTGTGTAAGGCTTATGGTGTAGTTGTGTTTTTAATCCCAATTGCTTAACCAATTATTCTGAGATTAGATTAGATTGAGATCCACTGTCGATTAATGTGTCTATCTTAGTGTGTCACATGATTACCATTATATGAAACAACTTGCTTCTACAATCAATCTCTTCACCAAATTTACCCGTCATACCAACCAATGAAATATTTGACTCATCACTTGAATCCGATCCCAAGTCTGTGGGTTTAGATGTTGTTGCCACTATTTGTGTTCCCTTCTTTTCTTTGAACCACTTTGGCCTCTTCTCGGGATGCAACTGCCAACATCTGTCCTCATCATGTCCCTCTTTCTTGCAATTCTTGCAAGAGGGCTTTCCTTCCTTCCTTGTCACTGCATTTGCATTCTTG
>ML779490.1:268022-287338 GCA_009831015.1 Picea engelmannii | reverse complement strand
ATATATATATATATATATATATATATATATATATATATATATATATATATCATATCTCAAACATAAGGGCATCCTTTGGGTCCAAATCCTATCTCCATGAAGAAAATCCATGTACAAAGAAATTGAAAAATAAAATCAATTAGTAGGAGATTTGATAGACTATAGTAGGGGCCATGCAACATCCAGAGAAATCGATTGAACGGGTCATGAAAATTAAGGAAGTTGGGATCAAATTCCCCTAATATTTAAATTTCTATAGAGAATAGGAGTATTTCTTATTCTCCTTCAAAATTGAATTGGTTTCTACCAAAAGATAAATCTAGTCGGCTAATAAATTTAGGTTAGTAACAACACGAGATAGAATGTTAATGGCATATGACGGGAAGGATCTAGAGTCAAAGATAAATCCAAGATACCAAATTGAATGAGGAAAATAGATTTTTGGTCATAGTATAGATCAAGGGAGCCATTTCTTACGAAGTGTAGCATTTGTGGAAAGGGAAGAGGAGTTGCGATCTATTGTTAGAGTCCACTATATAATCGCATAAGCACTTGAAGAACACCCTTTGCAAATGGATTTATTTGTAGTTTGATAATGGAAAGTAGAGCCTAGGATTAAGAAGAAGGGAAGATTCGAGTAGGAAGTGATGAAGAAATTCTAGAATATGTGGATAGCATTAAAGTTTCCTTCTATGTGAAATAAAGAATTTGATATTTCAAGCAAAGAGTGGATTCATTCCTCCAAGTTGTTAATTAACTAGGTGGAAACGATTCTCAATAATCAATGTACATTGTTGAGAGAAGATAAAACTTATGGAAAATATGTTCTTAAAAGCTCCATGAGAGCCTTGGTAATTGTAACCAAATACACATTGAGTTAACAAATGAAGCATCTTATTCTAGTTGTATTTTTCCCATAGGGTTTCTCCAAGGTAATTATCTTCGACCCTTATCTAAGTGGTGAGAACTAACTACCTATTGTGAGGCATGTGTTTCCATACACTTATTATAAGGGTGTGTGACCACCCATGCTAAGAAAACAACCTTTATGATTTTTCCTAATCGACATCACCCTTATGAGTGTATGTTCTCCCATGAGGGGAAAACATGTCAGTTTGTTAAGAATTCAAACCCTGGTGTCTACAAGAGCAAACCATAGCTTTTATTGACTCAGTTTACTTGACCACTGTGTCTTATAATATATTAGCTAAAGTTGTAACTTTAATAAAGAAGTGTGTTTCTTGTTAGATTGTTAGACCTAAACAAAAAAAATCATTCTAGGTAGGCCAATTCGTGACACCATGTTGAAAACCCATTAAATATTTGTTGAATGGGAAAATGGATTTGGAAAAAGAATTTGTCTAATATTAAATTTGACTAGGTTTATGATAGGGTAGATCGATTCCCCCTATTTTATATGTTATCATAACTCAATTTGGAGTATGATTTCTTTAATTTAGATGGTGGAAGCCCTTTTTCACAATGCATTTTCTTTTGTGTTGGTCAATGATGTCTTATGTGATGTAACTATCTTATATAGATATATAAGGAAAGGCTACTCACGTTCCCCCTTTAAGTTTATGCCCTGCACCTTCAGTCCTCATGTATAAAAATTAGTCAACGCCCTCTATCTAATATAATTTAGTAACCTTGGCCCTATAGTGTATAACACTCACATCGGTTGTAATATTAGAATTAATCACTAATTCCACAATAGGTTTTGGACCTGTCTCTATGGCATCCTACCCTGAATTATATGCACATGCCTCCTCAATTATATAAGGATAATCTAGATTCTCACTAGAATTTACAAGTTCCACAAGATCAAAAAGTAGCTCATAAAGTCCACCTTCTCTCACCCCTCTAGCAAAAGTCCTCAGACTAGATAAACTATAATCATTGATGGTGCAATGTTTTCCCTCAAATGTAACTCTCCAATGTACATATATCATACAACAAACTGAAATAATATTCTTCTTCAAACCAGGAACCAATAGAACATCAATCAATAACATCACCTCAAGGCATCTAGAAGGAAATGGAGCCAAGTACTCCTCTCACAAGATAAGTAGCATAATCACCAAGTGTTGGGTATAAATTGCAGCAATGGTGTACACAATGTACTAATCTAATGGTTATGAATTAGATCCCGACAAAAATGAAAGTAGAAAATGAAAACCATATCCTAAATATGCTTCACAAAGCTTCAAACCCTAGTATATTCATGTGACAAGAAAGAAAACCATGAAATTACAACAATAGGCATGAACAAATAGTTTGAAATAATGCAAAGAATATCTCCATAACGAATAGAAAGATCAAAGATATCACCTAGGGAGTAGAATTTTTGAATATCTGGCTCCAAATCCTCCTTCTTGGGAGGGTTCATGAATTCCTTAATGTGTATATATCCCCTCCTTGGTTGAGTGATCAAAACATAGAAAACACTATCAAGAGGAAGGAGTCCTAAAGATATCTAGTGTGGTTTTGGCCGCATGTACCTACTATGGATGAATGGATGGATGGAATGAACTCAAGCCTTTATTTGTAGGAAAATTAGTGGTTAAACACCCTTGACATGGTCATAAAATAGTTGTTAAATATGACAAAATCAAGGCTAGGAATATCAACTAGAGTTTAGAAATTTCCATTGATAACTACTTTCCCTTTCTGGAAAATTTGGGTTGAGAACAATCAAAATTGTGATTTTGATGGGTCAGTGTAGCTTTTGGGGGTACCTTCCACATGATGACACACATTTTAGGGCTATTATTTGCGCTAGCTTTAATGGGTCAAAATTAGGATTTTTCCTAGCGACTTATAGAGGTCTAGTGGAGGTGGGAAGTGAAAAATGGATAGTAAACATGTTGATAATGGTATATTTCAACAAAAACTTGTGGAAATGTCACAATTGAGTAGTTTTTAGGTGATAACATACTTCTCCATGATGTGTGATGTTAGGAGGAAATTGTATGACCAAAATATATCACAATTTTATTTGCAATGCTCAGAGAGGACTAAGGAGGGAGACAAGTTTCCAAGGAAGGAGGACCACCTGCGGATGAACCATAGAGTACCACCTATCAACTAAAAATTCAAAAGGTGATAGGTGTACAAGATCCCAATAGGTACAAGTTAGGCATATCCATACTCATTAAGAAATTTCATAAAAATGATACAATGGTATGTGTGGCATAAGGGAGCCAAGTGAATGAGACAAAATGGGGTCTCAATATAGTATAACATGGGTATGGAAAATACGTGCCAAAGTATAATATAGTGATATGAACAATCATACATAGAAATTCCTAGAACAATGGGGTTAGGTTGTTAGGGTCCTAACCCGCACATAGGTAGAACAATATATTCAGAGGTAATAAAGGTCAATATTAATAAGGCCTTTCAATAAAATAGAATAAGTCGAATGTAAGAAGACCTCATAAAAGCTTATGCTTCTAGAAGGATCTTCCTCTAGATGCTTCTTTTGATAGACATATTTAGTATAAAGGAGTCAAGGGTATGAGAACCCTAGCTTGGATATTATTGTAATAGATCTTTGCTCAATTGGAGGTTTCCCCCTCGAAGAGGCCCGCGAACATTGCTTTCAGAATCAAAGTGTTGAACATTGCTTTCAGAATCAAAGTGTTATTTCTGTTGTTATTCTTATATAATTTCAGTGCTATTGTGGTGATTGTTTTGGTTATATTGTTGTTATTCTGCCATTTCTAGCATTTTATTTCTATTCTGCACACTTTATATATATGGTATATTACAAGTGATATCAGAGCACTTTCCTTGGCAAAAATTGTGGCTTAATTTTTTTTTTAGTGTAGAGACGTATTCCAGAGTCTTTAAGCCACATAGATCTGTCGTTACATGCATAAACCCGCGGTTGAGGGATTCATACATGCAAGAAATACAAGTGGTACTTAAGTGCACATCTGTTGGCCACCCTTGTAACCCTTGTTGGTACCCCTTCGAGTGGTAGTGCATTAGACAACACCTATGTACGAATTGTCCTAGATTACCTAAAGCGCTCTTTAGATAAACCGATCGGCCACTTGACTGCTATAGTGCCACTAAGAACAACACTCGGTAAGATACTCTCTATTACCTGGGTAGTCAGGTAGTACAACTAAGGGTACGGTCTATCCTCCTTAGTTAGTGCCCTGAGATATTGGACCGAGTACTACTGTTGGACCCCGCACATATATCAGAGAGCTATAGCATAGGGAAAACCCTTATTTGTAGAACCCTTGAATACCTAACCCTTCGAGACAGAAACATTAACAAATTAAAACAGACAAGATCTCTTGTCGTGCAACTGTGTTCAGGTTGCCAAATAACTACACATTTCTTTCTGGTTAAGCATTTGGGAATTTCATCACTGCAGTATTCTTCAGACCGGAGTATAACTCCATTATTTGAGACCTATTCCATTGGATTCATCTCTTCACACTTATCACATTCATACATATCATTTTTCAACAAACAAATTTTACCCCACCCGCCCCAGTTCGGTTTCCTCATCATCATGGCCCATACCCGTAGCAAAGACCTAGAATCTTGCTTCAATACCTTGCAATATAATTTCACCGAGACCCAAAAATAAGTGAAACAACTCAGTGCCAATGTTGTCGCTCTCAATACATCCATGTAGTCCTCAATGGAGGAAATCAAACAAGACTTGCCTACCCAGCTTGAATCTGTTGTTTTGATGCTCTGCACCAAGATGGATATCCCTACAGATAACCCTTTATCTGGTCCACCTTTAGATACTAAAGTTGAACATTTCTCTAACTTTCAGCACCATCACTTTCAACGTGACCTACGCCTTTCGCGGGTGGATGTGACCAAATTTGATGGCTCGGATCCCACTAGTTGGGTAACCCAAATGGAACATTATTTCTCTTTATACGACATTATAGATGTATTGGACAAACTTCAGTATGGTGTTCTCCATCTAGATCAAGAACGTTGGCAATGGTGGAAATGGAGAAAAACTTCCCACCAAGGGTATATTGCTTGGACACAATTTGTGGCAGAGATTTATGAACGCTTTGACACTAACACCAACCATTTGGGCCATTTAACAAAGTTTAAACAATCAGGAATAGTGGAAGACTTTATAGTTTCTTTTGAGCGCCTAGATTTTCGGACAGAGGGCATGTCTGATGCCTTTTTCCTAGAGTGTTTTATCAATGGCCTCAAGGATGAGATTTGGGCCCATGTCCTCATGGCTCAGCCTCAGAGTTGGGTGGAGGCTACTAAAAGAGATAAAGAAGCACAATAGGTTGTATCTTCTCAAAATTGGAAACCCTCCTTTATCCCTCACACTAAACCAGTAAATCCCACTACTCCCTCTGCTCCACTAAAGATCCAAAAATTGACCAGGGCTGAAATGGCTAAACGCCAAATCAAAGGCCTTTTTTATAATTATGATGACAAATATTTCTCGAGCCACAAGTGTAAGGAACAAAATATTTTTATGTCCATCTCAGAGGATATTTCGGAAGACGATGTTGAAACTCCCCTTGTGCCTGAGTCACTCGAAACCATTGACATAACCCCTCCCTCAGATCCTCCCAAAATAGAACCGGTCATTTCCCTAAATTATCTCACTGACTTCTCTGCTCCCCAAACCCTCAAGATCATCGGTTACATCAAGCATAGGAAGTTCATCATTCTGGTTGATAGTGGAAGCACCCATAATTTTACTCCTCACCACATTTTCCAAGAAACCCATTTCTACATTGTCGTCAATAATTTCCAAATCATGATTTACAATGGTGGCTCCATGAAATGTGGAGGGCGTTGTGAAAATGTGCGTCTCAAAATTGGTGACTATCACCTCAAATCTGATATGTTTGCTATCAACATGGGCGGTTGTGACATTTTGTTGGGTGCGGACTAGCTAAGGACTTTGGGTCCCATTCTCATGGATTTTAAGGAATTAACCATGCAATTCGACCAGAAGCGCCAAAAATATAAGTTCCAAGGCATCACTGCCTATTCACCTGAGATCATTAGTTCCCATCGCATGGAAAATCTACTCAAAAAAGGTCATTATGGTGTTATTGCCCAACTCCATGCCATACAAGCAACATAGACACCCTCGATGTTGCAAGACCTCCAATCCATCCTTTCTAAACATCAAGTGGTATTTTCCACTCCCCAGGGACTCCCTCCTTCCCGTGGTGTTCATGATCATTCCATTCCCCTTGTACCAGGAAGCATTCCTCCCAATATATGTCTGTATCGTCAGCCCTTTTCCCAAAAAAATGAAATTGAGAAAATGGTTCAGGAACTCCTTAACGCAGGCGTTATCTTCCCTAGTGTAAGCCCATATTCTTCTCTTGTGGTGATGGTCCTGAAGAAATAAGGTTCTTAGTGAATGTGTCATGACTTCCGTTTCCTCAACAAACTTACCATTAAAGAAAAATTTCACATCCCTGTCATTGATGACCTCTTGGATGAATTGAGTGGTGCCTAGTTCTTTACTAAACTCGATCTTCATTCTGGCTACTACCAAATACGTATGAAAGAGGTAGACATTCCCAAGAATGCTTTTAGAACTCATGAGGGCCACTATGAATTTTTGGTCATGCCCTTTTTCTTGTGTAATGCCCCCTCCACCTTCCAAAGCCTCATGAATCATGTCTTCTGTCCTTTTCTCCGTCATTTTGTCTTAGTTTTCTTTGATGATATCCTCATCTATAGAAAAACCTAGACAGACCATCTTGCCCATGTGGATCGAGTTCTCCATCTACTCTCTCAACACCAAATTTTCCTAAAACAATCTAAATGTGCTTTTGGCGCCTCAGAAGTCAAGTACTTGGGTCATCTGGTTGGAAAGGAAGGCATCAGGGTGGACCCTAAAAATATTGAAGCTATGCAAGACTGGTCTCACCCAAAGACTCTCAAAAGCTTGCATGGATTTCTGGGCTTAACAGGTTATTATCTCAAGTTTGCTAAGAATTATGGAAAGATTGCAGCACCTCTCACTGCACTCTTAAAAAATAACTCTTTCACTTGGACTCCAATTGTGGCTCAAGCTTTTAAAACCTTGAAGATGGCCATGTGCACCACTCTAGTCCCGTCCCTTCCTGATTTCACAAAGACCTTTGTCTTGGAATGTGATGCTTGTTGGCATAGGGGAAGACCCAAGGTTCACTCCAAGAGCGCACCAACAAAGCCCTAACTACCGGCCCTTTCGGAAACACCTGCGAAGTAGATGTAGTCTCACCCGAAGTAGCTACGGGGGGTTGCAGGAGAGAGATGTCTACAACCAGGGGAATATCAAGTGGATCTTAACACAATATATTGCAATATACCTATCTCACTTATCACTAAAATCTACTCCACATTCTATAGATCTGATCTAATCCAATAATGAAATAACAATATATCAAAGACAAAGATAAAGCATCAATCACACACTCATAACACCAGATATACGTGGTTCACCCTCTCCCTAGGGATACGTCCACAGAACTGTGCTTATGATATATTAGGGTAAATATTACAATTCTTGCTTGCACTCTCTGCTAGCAGATATTCTTCTTCTTGTCTCTTTCTCTCCCCCTCCTGCGCACCCAGCTACAGGAATTGATCTTCGCACCCAGCTGAAGATCTTACAATGCTAGAAGGCTCTTACTCTCAGCACTTCTCTCACTCACAATACAATATTCTCTCAATGAACACCAATCAATAACAATGCTTAACAATAGTACCAACCCGACCTAGGTCCTCTCGACCTCTATTTATACAATATAGTCCCTCACCTATAGCCTTAGGTCGATAGCTAGGTGTAAAAACCCTAGATATACAAACCCTAGGTGTCTAAAACCCCAGGTCAACTTGACCCTCTTTTCCTAGGCTTCGCCATCCTGTCTCTCCTTTCCTCCCGCTCGGTGCTAACGATGGATTTTCCCACTATATGAGTTGTCCTCGATCCATATACCTTTCTTATCTTTCATCCCTCATCTCCTCATCTAATGACTATCTTTCTTAGGCTTCGCTCCTTCTTTTCTGCTCTTTTTCTTACTTTGACCCAGTAACAGTCATTGTGTCTCCCACGAAGATCACATTTTACCTCTTCTTCCTTGATCTTCACTTGATTCAATACCCAAGGGCCAACAGGCCCCCAACATTCACATGTGACTCGTCCCAAGGCACTTCAGATATGATCCTTTTGTTTTACTTCAGTTTTGGACTGTGTAGTGCAGCCTTTACTTTCTACTTTATGCCTCTTCTTCCTCCTTATGCAAACTGTCTTTTTTGTGTCTGGTACCCAGTTTCAACTGCAAATGATACCTATACCCTTTTCCTCTTGTTTTTACTGAGAGCTATGAGGCAGTTGGTTTTCACAGTACAACTTCAGCCGACTCCCATTTACCAAGCCTTCCTTCCATTCTCCCTTCAATGTCTTCAGCTGCGCAACTCCTCCTTCTGTAATATAGGTGATCTCATATGGCCCAAGCCAATGCATTCTAAACTTCCCTGGGTGTGTTATAAACTTATTGTCATACACCAGTACTATGTCACTTTGATTGAATGCCTTCTTCTTGATGTGTCTGTCATGGTAGGCCTTCTCTCTATCCTTCTGAACCTGCTGATTAAATCCTGCAATAAATCTGTCTTCTTCTAGTTCAACCAACTGTGCAAGCCTCTCTTGAACAGCTTCAGTGTCATCCATGTCTGTAAAGGCAACAATTCTTAATATTGGCACCAGGCATTCCATTGAGACAACAACTTTGACACCATAGACTAGCTTAAAAGGGGTCTGCATGGTTAGTTTCTTGCAAGTGGTTCTATAGGCCCAAAGTACTGCAGGTACCCTTAAATCCTAGTCATCTTTGTTCACATTACAAATCTTCGCCAGTGTTGTCTCTAAGATTTTGTTGAATGCTTTGACTATTCCATTTGCCCGAGGATGATAAGGTGGTCTCTTCTGATGGTAGATGGTAAACTCCTCGGTCAATGCTTCAACTGTCTGATTGATGAAGTGTGTGCCTTGGTCACTCATAAGGATCTTGGGGCTTCCAAACCTGGTTATTATGTCATCAAATATAAATCATGCAATTGTAGTTGCACTACAGTCCTTGACTACTCTGGCTTTGGCCCATCTGGTTAAGTATTTAGTCACAGTAATGAATTACCTTTCTCATGTGCGCTTCCCCGATGGGATGATAGGTCCCACAAAGTCAATGGCCCATTTTTCGAATGCTTGTAGGGTCATCTGCGGTGCTAATGTAATTTCATCTCTTCTGGATGGTCTCCCAACTCTCTGGCACACATCACAGGCTCTAGTATAATCCTTAGCATCTTTGTGTAAGGTAGGCCACCAAAGACCAGCTCGCAGAACCTTCTACATAGTTGCTTTCCCTGCATAATCTCCTCCTGCGATGCCTTCATGAGATTCTGCGAGGATCAATGGGTGTTCTGCCTCCATAACACATCTTCTTAGTATCTCATCAGGTCCCATCTTGTATAGCTGACCTGCTATCAGTGAAAAGTCTGCAACACGCACTACTAGTTGTTTCTTCTGGGGAATTGTATACTCACTAAGTGCCATTCCTGTTGACAGGAACTGGACTATTTCTGCGAAGTGGTCATCAATCTTTCTGATGGTGAGAAGTTGTGCATCCGACAGTGTATCCTCTAGACTGGTGGGTTCTTCTCCATGTTCCAACCTCGACAAGTGGTTAGGGCCCTTGTTCATTCTTCCTGGCTTAACTATGATCTCAAAATCATATTCTTGAAATAGCAGAAGCCATCTTCATATTCACCCCCCCAACATTGGCTTTTTGACTAGGTACTTCAGCACAGAGTAATCTGTGAACATTTTAAAGTGTCCTCCCAATAAGTAGTGGCAGAATTTTTGTAGCACATACACCATGGCCAATCCCTCTCTCTCTGTGGTGGTGTAGTTAATTTATGTTGTGGATACATTCCTGCTAGCAAAGGCTAATGGGTGATAGATGTCTCTTATTCCCAGTTGTGCTAACACATCTCCCAATGCAATGGACGATGCATCAACATGCACATGAAACTCTTTAGTCCAATCTAGGAAAACCATAATGGGTGCAGTAACCATCTTTTGTTTCAGTGTGTCGAAGCTCTGTTAGCATTCTTTTGTCCAACTAAACTGACAGTCTTTCTTCAACATCTTCTCCATAGATGTTGTAATATGGGCATATCCTTTAATGGATTTTTTGTAATATCCCGTATGTCCTAGAACAATGCACAGTTGTTTGACTGAAGTAGGAGGTGGCAGGTCAACAATAATAACAATTTTAGAGGGATCTACCAGCAGTCCTTGCTTACACACAATATGCCCTAACAAAACTCCAAATGGTGAGAAGAAGATGCACTTCTTCAGATTCAAAGAAATTTGACATTGCCTACACTTATCCAACATTAGTCTTAGGCATTCAATATGGTTTTTCAACAAACTAAACACAATTCAGTCATCAAAATAAGCTTCCAAAAATTTATGCAAAAATTCTTTGAACGCTTCGACCACCACCCTAGAGAAGATGGTTGGGGCATTCTTTAGTCCAAATGGCATCACTGCATATTGGTAAGATCCCCATTCTATTGCAAAAGTGTTCTTGTGGCGACCCTCCTTGGCAATTTGGATCTGATAATATCCTGAGAATACATCTGTAAAATAATACATCTCCTGGCCTCCCACATTACCTAGCACTTCGTCAGTGAATGTTGTAGGGAAGGGGTCACGCAGGCAAGCATCATTCAACTTCCTTAGATCTATGCAGATCCTGATTTCTCTTGTCTTCTTGTCTTGCACCACCATAGGACTAATCCATTCAGACTCTTCGACAGGTTCAATAATCCCTACTTCCAGCATTCTGTCGAGCTCAATTGTCACTTTTTCCTTATACTTTGGGTTCAATCTATAGGGTCTTTTCTTGATTGGCTTCGCATCTAGTTTCAAAGGTATCCTCATCTCTCCCATAGGTCCCTGTATTCCCTTCATATCAGTGAACTTGGTTGGAAACAAGTTCTGATATTCGTGCAACAACTCTGTAATCTTGCCAATGATAGCAACATCCCAATAATCTTTGACATTGGCAAGCTTCTGTGTTTCCTCTGTCCCAATGTTGACTTTTGTAATCTTGATTGGTTGACCAATAAATGGTATCTCAACTCCTGGTCCTTTCACATCTCTTTGGACTTCTGTCTCAGCGATTTTGACCTTCCTTGGATCATCATCGTCATCTGCATTAATGTTGTAACAGCCCTGCAATTTCTGTAGAGGTGCAGTCCACTCATCCTCTTCTTGTTCCATAGGGAGTCTAGATGCCTCTTTGAATGATTTATGACTCACAATCCGTAATGCCTGATCTCCTGAAAGATATTCACTCTCAAATAGAAAGGTGGTGATAAAATTTTGAGTCATACCTTCCCAATCTGCAGTGATGAGGCACAGCTCCCCCTGAAGGTACCAGTTGATAGGGGTTGTGTCCAATGTGTTAATGAATATGTGCACCCATTTTTCTTGTGGAATATCACTCTAGGCTTCTTCACAGCTTCGCACATGGTTCTTTGGGCATCTTCAACCTGTGTACCTCACTTCGAAGATTTCTACTTGGGCTGAGAATCGTGTTGTCATCAAGGTTCGACATTGTAGTCAGTCTGTAATATTTCTTTTGTGCATCCCCCACCATCATGTTGGTGTAGCTTTCAGGGCCTCATCCATTGCCAACAGTCTTTGTCACATTGGTACACTTGCTTCAAAGTCCCACAAGAAGGTCTCTAATGGATTCAAACCATCAAAGGTGGGTAGGTTGCTCACCATTGTACCAATCTAGCGAACTTCTCTGGTCATCCTAGCACACCTTCTTGTGGATACTTCGTACATCTAATTTTTCCAATTTTCCAGTGCTTCCTCTGAGTCTAATGAACATACACTGTCACTTCGCCAGATGAGATTCCCATCAGCCATAGGATTAATGTAATCATGTTGTCTGGCTGTCTGGTTGTAGATATTCTCTAATTCATATGCATGGTCTTCTTCTCTGATGGGTTCTGTGTATCTCTGACCTTCATCTGGATATAAAGGTGCAATGACCCTTAGTTCGTCTCTTCTTCAGATCAACAACAACAAATTTGTTGAAGTCCCAATCAATTCCTAACAGCGTTGAGAAAGGGCAGTTGTCATCAACAATTTCAATGACCTCAAAATCTGCAAAGGTCCTCACTTCGTCGATGTCCACAGGGACATGCTCCAGTCATCCAATTGGGCTGACAACTTGTTGATTAGCCATCCTAATACTTACAGGGGAATAGACTAACTTCGGTTTTCCCATCAGCTCCCAAGTTTTCTTTGTCATGACATTAACCTTCGACCCTAAGTTGAGGACCACATAGTCTATGTCATACTCTCCTATCTGAGCATTCAAGTGTAATTCTTTGTTTTTCCTTCCCCTTTTCCCAATTTGGTGTACTGCCCTATTTAGCAAGGGGTCTATCTTTCCTAGCTCATATTGCTTGATTAAATTCTAAAGTTCCCTTACAATGTTTTCATCCTAGATTAACTTAATACAAGTATATAGAAATTCCATGAGCTTACTTACCTCTTTTCCCTCTCTCGGCGAAGCAGACTGATGGAATATCGGTGGTATTCCATATTCTATTACTTATGGCCATGTTCTTGATGATGAGCTTTGATCTCTTCTGAATTCTTTCCTTGCATCTTCAAATGTTTGTCTTTCTTTCTTGGCATCACAATTTTGAGTCTTCTCCGCAGCTTTTCTGACTCCTGAGTCTTATGTATTCTTTCCCTGGGTCACTCTATATTCTCCTATAGCAGAGCCTCCTCAAGTTATAACATTGACTCTCGGGTCTTCTCCATGAGGTTCAGCATATATCAACTACACTTGTGGGTTCTGCTGAGGTCCTCGTCTTTCTTGAACCTTAGCTAGCAGCATAGGGAAATCTTCTATAACATGCTCAAAAGAATTGCAATAACTGCAAGTAGTACAAGGGCTCTGACAATCCCTTGCTAGATGTCCTGGCTGCATGTAGTTATAACAAATTATCTATCCTTGGCCTCGACCCATTCCTCCTCCTTGTCCTTGTCCTCTATATCCATGGCGAGGATTGAAGTTTCCTCTTCCCAGGGAGTTGTACTGCGTAGTGTTTCCTTCTTGTTGTACTTCACCTTCGATCTTGTATACATCTCTTGAACTTTCATGCATGAGGTCATAGGCCCTACAATCTCTATCATCATGCCCTACTGACTTACAGAAGGTGAAATATAGGTTTGCAGGTGTCTGAACATACTTCTGCATGTAATAGCACTCACCATGGCGATGTCGGTTTTTGAATACTTCGCACTAGGGAAATATGACTTGCTTCAAGGGGCTCGGAGATTCTGAGGCCAAATATTCATGAAATACAGGGCAATGTTCCTTATCATGGCCCTCTGATCTGCATCTAACACACCAACTGTCTTCTCTTTTTTCCTTTCCCTTATCCTTCTTTATCTCTTCGACTTATAAAGATAAACTGGTCAGCTGGCTCAAGATCTGGCTCTTACCTAAGCCGGATTCTCCCATAGGGGTTGATTCAAGCTTCATGGCGATCTCCAGTGCCTCAGACTATGAAGCAATTTTCTATTACATCATAGGAACTCTGATGTGTGGTAACAGTGCAACGATGAACCATTCTTTGTTCTGTTCATCTGGGATCTTAAAAGTTAATCATCTTGTTAAGGTCTTGAATCTATGATCGAATTCCTAGACAGGTTTGGCAACCTTCTGTTTGATCTCCTTCATCTCTATAATACATTGTGACTCCGATTTGGGTTTCTTGAATTCTTCAATCAGTGCATTCTTGATCTCATTCAATGGTTGGGGCTATGCAATTCCTTGTACAAGCTTCATGTACCATCTCAGTGCACGATCTCTAAGAGTAGTGTTAAACTGGGTTCTTTTGACGGCCTGATCGGTGACATTCTTAATATTCCACACAACTTCACATAGGAACCAGTGTTGATCTGGGTCTTCAGATCCATCCCCTATAAATATATGGAACCTCATCTCATCTTCCATAGAGCTACCTGGGTTTCCTGTCTGAGTAGATGTTGAACTTCTAGTAGTAACACTCTGAGGAATTTGATGACTCTGATTTCCTAGTGTTGTTGAAGCAACAGGAGGGTTAAGGATACTTACTTCAACAATCTACATAGTTCCTAAGTTTTTTGGCTCGTCCTGGCGAAGTTCTTCAGTTTCTCCTTCCTCTCGCCTAGAGGGTTCTGGACGTTCTTCGTCTATTAGATCTTCCTCTTCTCCACTGTATAAACCTTGTTCTCTATAGTTTTGCTTGAACAAGTTCTCAAGGTGAACCCTTATAAACACTCTCCCACTGCGCGTATGTCCAGCTTCTGTGTCGTTGTCGCTGTCTGAATTTTTGAACATTCGCTTTTATGGCTTCAACCAATCTATTGTATCTTTAGAATGTTCTTCTCATGTAAGAGAATATTGATTCATAACTCTAGAAAATGCAAAAATTTCCCTCTGGGTCCTTTGAAAAAGTATCTCTCGGCTTGTCTATATGACTCTACTATGTCGACAACAAATTCAGTGATATACCCTCCAATGGTACTATCAAACCAATGATCTACTTCTTTGGATACAATGTTGTCGACTCTTTTAACCTTCTGGATCAATGTCAGCGTCCAAACCACAGGGGGTCTATATTTGATCCCGAAATGGGTATCAACTAACCTAGTCAACCATCCAAACAACTCTTGATGGATTCCTCTAAAGAAGATCTCGTAGATGTCGGTGAAAATGTATCTTTGTAGCCAATCTTCAGTACTCAACTTAGGGTTCTTGTTTTGGGCTTCAACGAAGTCCCTCTCTTGATCTTCTATCCACTTTTGAATCTCTGTCTTCGATGGGAACCACCTTGAAATTCCCTCACGAAGATTCATGTCCCAACAACGGAACCATTTGTTGGCACAGGGGCAGACCCAAGGTTCACTCCAAGAGCGCACTAGCAAAGCCCTAACTACTGGCCCTTTCGGAAACACTTGTGAAGCAGATGCAGTCTCACCCGAAGTAGCTATGGGGGGTTGCAGGATAGAGATGTCTACAACCATGGGAATATCAAGTGGATCTTAAAACAATACAACACAATATACCTATCTCACTTATCACTAAAATCTACTCCACATTCTATAGATATGATCTAATCCAATAATTCAATAATAGTATATCAAAGACAGAGATAAAGCATAAATCACACACTCATAACACCAGATATACGTGGTTCACCCTCTCCCTAGGGATACGTCCACATAAATGTGCTTATGATATATTAGGGTAAAGCTTACAGTTCTTGTCTGCGCTTTCTACTAGCAGATCTTCTTCTTCTTCTCTCTTTCTCTCCCCCTCTTATGCACCCTGCTACAAGAATTGATCTTCTCACCCAGTTGAATATCTTACAATGCCAGAAGGCTCTTACTCTCATCACTTCTCTCACTCACAATACAATATTCTCTCAATGAACACCAATCAATAACAATTCTTAACAACAGTACCGACCCGACCTAGGTCCTCTCGACCTCTATTTATACAATATAGTCCCTCACCGACAGCCTTAGGTCGAGACCTAGGTGTCAAAACCCTAGATATACAAACCCTAGGTATCTAAAACCCTAGGTCAACTTGACCCTCTTTTCTCGAGCTTCTCCAGCTTGTCTCTCCTTTCTTCCCGCTCGGTGCTAATGGTGGCTTTTCCCGTTATCTGAGTTGTCCTTGATCCATATACCTTTCTTATCTGTCATCCCTCATCTCCTAATCCAACAACTAGCTTTCTTGGGCTTCGCTCCTTCTTTTCTTCTCTTTTGCTTACTTCAACCCAGTAGCAGTCACTGTGTCTCCCGCGAAGTTCGCATTTTACCTCTTCTTCCTTGATCTTCGCATGATTCCATACACAAGGGCCAACAATGCTTCAGGGAAAGGAATTGGTGTTGTCCTTATGAAAGAGGGTCGGCCTTTGGCCTTTACCAGCAAGCAATTGTCTAAAATAAATCTGGGAAAATCAATCTATGAAAAGGAAATGTTGGCTATTCATCATGTCATTAATCTGTGACACCCTTATCTATTGGGGCAATGCTTCCAAATTAAGACAGACCATCAAAGCCTCAAGTATTTTATGGAACAATGCATTTCCTCCCCGGAGCAACAAAAATGGGTGACCAAGCTCTTTGGATATGAATATCAGATCATTTATAAAAAAGGCAAAGACAATGTGGTTGTGGATGTACTTTCCCGAAAGTATGAAGATGACGGATCCCTTTTTTCTCTTTCCTTCATTGTACCAGATTGGCTCCAAGTCGTCTGCCAGGAATGGCTACACGATCCCAAAAGTTCACAGTTGATCCAACAATTGCAGTCCAATGCTCAAGCTTCCCCAGGGTACCCTTGGATCCATGATGAGCTTCGATACAAAGGTCGTTTGTATTTAAGCAAACCATCCAAACTTAAATCCATGGTACTTTCTGAGCTTCATGCTACACCCACAACTGGGCACTCCGGGCTTACCAAAACTTATGACAAGGTCAAACGCTCTTTTTCTGGGATGGAATGAAACAAGACATTTTTATTTTTGTAGCTGAATGTGATGTGTGTCAATGCAACAAGGGAGAAATATTCAAATCTCTAGGCACACTACAACCGCTTTTGATTCCACCTACTATTTGGAGGGATATCTCTATGGATTTTATTACAGGCTTACCCAAATCGGGAAATAAATTAGTCATCATGGTGGTTGTGATCGCCTTTCAAAGTATGCTCATTTATGTGCTCTTCAACACCCATTTACAACATCCACGTTGGCTCAACTTTTCGTGGATCGGGTCTTCAAGATTTATGGCATGCTGCATTCTATTGTTTTTTATCGCAACCCAACTTTCACCAGCAATTTCTAGCAAGAATTGTTCAAGCTACAAGGCACCCAATTGCATCTCAGCACATCTTATCATTCCCAGACTGATGGTCAAACGAAAGTTTTCAATAAGTGTTTGGAAACATATTTGAGGTGTTTTGCCTCGAAAAAGAAAAATCAGTGGGTTCAATGGTTACCCCTAGTTGAATGGTGGTACAACACTTCATACCACACAGCTACATGCATGATTCCTTTTGAAGCGGTATATGGACAAAATCCACCTTCAATTATCTCATACTTACCTGGTGTCTCGAAGGTCCAAGTGGTTGACCAAACGCTTACAGTTTGAGAGGCTATTCTCCGTACCCTCAAAGAGAATTTTGTCATGGCACAAAATTGCATGAAAAAACAAGTATATCAAGGTTGCACTGAACATCAATTTGCATAAGGGGATCAGGTGTTTCTTCGACTGCAACCTTACAAGAAAAATTCCCTCAAGGCCGAGCATTTTTAGAAGCTAGTGCCCAAATTTTACGGTTCTTATACAGTTCTCAAGCGTGTGGGACAGGTGGCCTATCAGTTATCTTTGCCCAGTCATTCTAAGCTACATCCTGTTTTTCATGTTTCATGCTTAAAGAAGGTGATTGGAACTAGTGCCAAATTCAAACCAACCTTCCTGAGTTAGGCGAAGAAGGATCCATTTGGCTACAACCACAAGCAGTTTTGGACCAGCGTGAGCGTCACCTGCGTCAGAGAACCATCAAGGAAGTGTTAGTCCAGTGGAAAGATACAACTCTAGCAGATGCCACTTGGGAACCAACTACCATTCTACAACAATTTCCACATCTCAAGCCTTAAGGACAAGGCTGTTTTTAAGGGGGCGGACATGTTAGGGTCCTAACCCGCACATAGGTAGAACAATATATTTGGATGTAATAATGATCAATATCAATAAGGCCTTTCAATAAAATAGAATAATTCAAATGTAAGAAGACCTAATAGAAGCTTCCACTTCTAGAAGGATCTTCCTCTAGATGCTTCTTTTGATAGACATATTTAGTATAAATAGGAGTCGAGGGTATGAGAACCCTAGCTTGGATATTATTGTAATAGAACTCTGCTCAACTGGAGGTTTCACCCTCGAAGAGGCCCGCGAACATTGCTTCCAGAATCAAAGTGTTATTTCTGTTTTTATTCTTATATCATTTCAGTGCCATTGTGGTGATTGTTCTGGTTATATTGTTGTTATTCTGCCATTTCTAGCATTTTATTTATGTTCTGCATACTTTTTATATATGGTATATTACACAGGTCCAACATAGAAGCATCATGACTGAAAATAATATGGATACATAGGAATTGATTCCCTACCTCAAGGGGGAGGGGGAAGGAATAAACCCGAGAAGCCCCAATGAACATGAAACAACCTAAGAAGCCCCACTAAACAGGAAAGGGGCTCCAAAGATATCATATGAGCCAAACATTCGTCTCTCTTGCAACGATATCAACTGATTCTTGGATTCATTTCATATTTGGTTTATCAACTTGAAATCTCAATTTGATAATTTGCAATCTAGTTGGACGTTCAGTCAAATACAAATATGAAACTTGGAATCATTAACATATCTACTAGAACATATGAAAAATATGGTTTATGGTTTCCATGATGAATTGATGATGTAAGAAAGTGGGTGTATCAGTCAAATTTGAGTCAAGAAACCCTCCCATATTGTTAAGGCATGTGAATAGTCTATCTAGGTCAAATTTCAATGCATATAGATACAGTTTGAAAACATTTCAACGTTGGCCCCATTCACATGTCACTGTTGCCCGCCTCTAGTATCTTGATGGTGTTGATTAAGAAATCAACGAAAAAGAGGGATTTTTCATCACAACTATGATGAAGATACATTGTATATACATTAATGTAGAACCTGAAAGAAAAATGAAGAAAGACTGACGAAAACCTAAAACTTGCGTCAACCAAATTGTGTACTTTGAAAGAAAATTAGGGTTTATGGTTTACATGATGAATTGATGATGGAAGAAAGTGGGTGTGTCAGACAAATTTGAGTCTAGAAACCCTCCCATATCGTTAAGGCATGCCAATAGTCTATCAATGACAAATTTCAGTGCATACATAAACTGTTTGAAAAAAATTCAATGTTGGCCCCATTCGCAGGTAATTGTTGCCAGTGTCTAGTCCTCGTACAATTTTCATTCCTTGTTCATTTTTCTATGTTCCTCGTTCCTCGTTCATCATTCATTTTTCCTTGTTGCTAGTTCCTTGACCATGTAGTAGTCCCCAAGATCTATTATTTTTGTACAAAACATAATAATGGCATAAAATGTCCCACACAAAGACCAAATTAATATCCGCTACATAAGTCTTT
>ML779490.1:189237-261908 GCA_009831015.1 Picea engelmannii | reverse complement strand
GATAATTAAATACCTGGAACAATCATTGCCAACATTGTGTGCTCTCTCTTGATCGACATCCAAGGAGGAAGGTTATTGTTTATAACAAAAACAGGCCACACTGAGTACGTAGAACGAAGCTCTCCAAATAGATTGACACCATCGGCTGCCAACATAAGTCTAACATTACGAGGTTCTTCTTTAAAAATTGGCTGCTTTTCTTCGATGTAGTTCAATGGAGAACCATCTACAAGAATTCGAATAACATCGTCTCAACTTTTGTTCTTTGCATGAAAATCCATAAACTGTGCTATACTTTGGCACCTGAACAACCGTTGGAAACGTGGAATTATCAGAATATAACAAAGAACTTTGTGAGGCACCTTCTTTGATGTTTTATCGGTTCGATATCTACTTATTTGATATTGTGGGCATTCATTTTCTAATGCATATTGTCCATAATATATGATATGATCATTAGGACATGCATCAATAGCCTAATAGTCCATTCCAATTTCTTTCATAATCACGGATATCTCTCAATATCTATGTGGAAAAATATTTGACGTCGGTAATAGAACTTCACCTAACAATCTACAAAATTCTAAACAATAAGTCAATGTAAACAATATTAATCATCAATATCTCATCCAATATACTAATTTACAAATTAGAAAACAATAGCAATATAGGAAAAAATTGAACCTTTTAAGTATTTGTGAACATGCAGGCATAAATAATTAACAAATTAAATACCTTAGTATCTGTGTGAGGCATGTGTTTGATAAACAATTCAAAACCTTCAGGTTCACCAACAACAATATAGCAGATAAAATATTTGTTGTTGAGCCTTCATAAAGAGATTGACATGACTTCTCGAGTAGAGGATCAACATCATGACTATAATCCTGGTTGTCCTCATCTATTGGAGCAAATGTGTCTTGGATCAATCTATGTATCTCATCTTCCTGATTTGAATCACTAACATTATCTCCATCCATATCATCATTAATAACTTGATCAGCAGCTTCAATATTCTGATCTCGAAGTTCATCACCATGTAAAGGAGTATTTTTGCTAGTACTTGGCAAATAACTCTCTGGAGGTCGACATTTTGGGGGCATCGTCTATATATTTAAAAACAACGTAGAAAATTTAGTGTGTATAGAAAATATAAAAATCCCGATAAGAAATATTACTAAAAATCATGACATATTGATTATTACAGAGAATACATTAAATATTGAATCCTCTTACCAAGGGACGATATTCATAACCCCCTTTGGCGTGCCCCTTCTCCCTACAATGTCTTTGAGTTGTTTTTATTAAAAGTCTTTTTTTTTGCAAGCCTTTGCAATCATAGTAGGGGAAATAACATTTTTCATCGCCCCTCGCCTCTAATTTCGCTCTTAACCGAGAAAGCTTCCTGTCATTTTCATTCATAGTGACAAATCTTTGTCCTGACAAGTAATTGTCTTACCTACACCATACCAAATAGTAAGTTGTCAAATTTTTATATTTTAGCTACTCCTTTCGATTATAATATGTTTATTTATAATGACCTACAATCCTCACAATTATTTCTTCTAAGACATTTTGACATTTTTTTTTTATTATCGATTAACTATTAAGATCGATATGCTTCAATTTGTACTTTAGAGTAGTGTGTACTGAATCACCATGGAAAATAATTACACACCATTTAACAAAAGTGGTCAAAATTTCTCAAACTTGAATCACTCGACACCATACACTAGCCTCTAAGTTGTTTTGTAGACAAAATGTCAATCTTTGAAGTTCACCACTAAGAATGCCAACCACTTGTCATCCACAATTGGGTTGGGTTGGTTTAAATTATGACTTGTTGATTTGCATCTACATACAATGGTCACAATTTTATGCTACTTATAGTGGTCATGGTTTTATTTTCTAAGACACTTTGGCATGTTCTCATTTTTCATTGTCTGACTAGTAGATTTCATCATGTTATCGTAGAATTTTTTCATGAATTTTTTATATTTTAGATACTCCTTATTAATAGTGTATAAACAAGTTACATCAAATACAAACTAAAGTTAATCACTACATCTAGAATTGTGTGTGATTGTAAAAAATTGAGAGAAAAAACATCACATATAAGAAAAGGGTATGTGGATTTTATTGATAAAGTTGAAACAAATATACTTTATTTATATTGTAAAAGTATGGTATATAATCATAAGTTCATTTGTTAAAGGTGCTTAGTCATAAGACAATAAAGTTAAAGGTGGCTAACCATAAGCTAAGATGGTTGAAAGTGGTTAGTTGAAATTGATTGTTATGTCCCTAATCACGACATAGATAACATCTTTATAATAAGGTCATATGTGTACAAATGTTTCCTTTACATAATAATGACATATATACCTAGCATAAGTTTAGGGTTAGTGTTTATGTATCTTATTGTTATAAACATGAGTTTCCTCCCTATCTTATATATACCATAACTTATCATTTATCAATATAACAATCAACTTCAAGATTTTATTCATGGAGATTTCTTCCTTCATTTTATTGAATTAGTAAGTTCTAGCCAACCATTAGGTGTGCAAGTATCCCAACCATTATTGTCACTGTTATATTATTTTCAATTTATGAAAGTGTGATCCCATTTGGGTACTAGGTATGTAACAAGTGGTATCAAAGCTTCAATCAATCTTTTTTGGTGTTTTTTTGTTAGTTCTTAAAAATAAAAGAGACAAGAAAATGACAATCAATTACTATCATTTCACCGATCAGGGTTGAGTTTCAATAGCACTTCCATATCTTTATCAATGAAAATAGAGAGATATTATAGCTACAATTGAAGTGAAAAGGGTATGTGGATTCCATAAACCTAGAATATTATGGAATCCACATACCCTTTTCCATAGAATATACTAACTAGATCCAAAAACCAAAGACATGAAATATGGTACTACACATAATATATTATCAAGGAAAAAACAAGCTACATGAAATTTGGACATTTGAACAAAAATTTACAAGTTAAATGAGTACATCAATTAAAAAAAACATATTAACATTGCAATTTCAAAATCTGAGCTATGCAGATCGAGAATTTGATTTGTTCAACCGATGCATGACGGAAAAAATAAACAGCTCAAACAAAAGCCAAGAACAGTGTCGCAATTATAGCAATTGTGTCACAAAGTCTCTTAAAGTCAGGTATATATAGATCAAATAGTCAACTAGCCGTTAACATCGAACAATGAGAAAGGCAAATTTTTTGTTGTTATTGCCACGAAAGTTTGTGTCAATAGCGACGAAAATCCCTTCCAAGTTAAAATAACCTACTCATGGATATTTCGACGAACTTTTGTGGCAATATTGACGACAATCCTGTCCTATTTAAAAAAAAAGATGAAAATAATGGAAACGTGGAAATATTTCATGGAATAATCTGCCCATATGTAGTAGTGAGTCACAATAATTCACATGAATCAGTCAATCATGAACTCATTCAGTATCAAAGGGAAATAAGAGGGATCAAGGAAGTTGACTGTCATTAAACAAAAAGTCTCATAATACAATGCACAACCAGAGAACCATAAGCTTCATTTAAAACTTTACAATACAGGATCCTTGCCCTACCATCGACCATAACAAAATATCAAAACTGAGTATTTATACTCAGATCCATTGCCACCACCAGGAATGTGACCTGGCCACTACAATCAAATCTTTGCATATGCATCTTATTCTGTCAAACTTCACTTGCATTCCTCTGTCAGACGCAAGATCAAATCAGTATGGGCTTTGCAGGAAAATCCATTGACAGGGGGACTTTGGGCTGACAATCTGCATCCATGTCTAGCTTTTCCATGCTTTCCATTTATGTGGAAAAATGAGGTTTCAAACACCTTCCCCATTATCATTAACTACTTTCATCGGGATCAGGGTAAGGGCTGACACCCATGAATGTTCTAGGCGATCTCACAACTCCTTTGAGTCAATTCTAGCGCCTCGAGGCCACGCAGATCCTTCTGTGTGACTGACTCGAGCACTTTAATCCTTTGCGCAACTCCTTTCCTCACCACGCGCGACCTTGGGCCATGACCTCATGCTTATCCCATATGAACTTTCAGGATTTCTCATTTTGGGAGTTTTCACTCACCTTGATTTCAAATGTCCCGACGCTCGAAATCACGAAAATGCCCATCTGGATCAACAATTGGATTTGCTTTGAATATGATGACCATGATCATCTCCTTGAATGACCTCAGCTGCCTAATGCTCAATCAGACACCTACCTTCCTTTACGACCCTACTTTCATATGACCCTGGGTTGTGATCGTGGGCCTAATTCCCAGGCATTTCGGGATTTCGTGTTTCGTGAGTTTGCATTGTGTCATGTTGAAAATCCCGAGTCACCAAATCGCAATTGCTCGGATTGGGTGATGCACATCACTTTGCATCAGACGAACCAGATCATATCGGTATTTCAAGACCTGGGATATCGTCACTTCTCACTTTAGCCTTCCCAAAATGACTTTCTCCATGGTTCGTATCTGGCACCACGTGTCCTGTTGGAAATGGCAACCCAAATTGTTCTGTGAATTCACGCCGCGCGAGTCCTCATGACTCTACCTTTTGACTTCTCCATCCTGCGAGTCAGCGAAATTTTGATCCTGCGCCACATGTTCTCCCCGATGCCAATGGCCAGGATTAACCTTGCAATTTCGGACCTCTGGATGATGCTAATCTTCGTGCAACTCTCTAATTCTGATAGTTCGATGGTCGTCGATCCAATCTGCCTGATGGATCTTTGTCGTTGAAAACTGATCTTGCTCGCTTGCTTGAACTAAGACCATATCAAACCTCCCTAAGTGTTTTTCTTTGTGCTTGCGACTTTGACCTTTGTATATTACTTGAATGACTGGATGAGGGCTCGGGAAAACAAAAGGATTGGAGATAGAGGCAAAGAGAGAGAAGTGATCGATTTTATGGAAAACATAAAGGCTTATGTCCAATACTTCTCAGGCAATCCGATAAGGAAAAATAGGTCGATTAGACGGATGAAGGAAAATAGAAGAAAAACTATAAGCTGAGAATTAAAACCTACAATTGAGTCTGCAAAAGGAGGAAAAATAGGAAAAAGTACAGACCTAGGTGGAAACCACAACCCACAAGGCTTTGACCAATTTACGTGCTAGCATTGACTCCACAGGGGATGGCATGTTCCGTGCAAGCTGCCAAGAACGCGTAGCTCCGGTTCCTTTGCTTTAGGTTATGGAGTCTCCTACTAAAACACAATCAACATAAAACAGGAATGGTATTTACAATGGTGGGACGTCAATAGCGGCTTTAAACAAAAAACATTTTCAGGAAGTGCCCATTTATCGGGCCACCAAAAACTTCATCACCCTCCAAATTCTACAATCTGTAAGTGTTGTTTCGAAACACTTCAGAAATCTGGAAGGGACCGACCCAAAGGGCTTCAAATTTACCATATTTTCTCTTGTCTTGTCTGGGCGCATCCCATTTGAGTACCAGATTTCCTGGCTGGAAATCCTCCTTACTATTTTTCCTATCAAGGGCCTGCTTGATTTTTCATTGATGATCTTGCGCTCTATCCATGCCATGCTCTCTGGTCTGCTGTGCTTCTACCAGCTGATGAATTCTTATGATAATGTCATCAAGCTCTTTGTGGCAATATTGGAAGAATTTCGCCACAGGAAGGGCGAGTTGGGAAGGAAAAACCGCTTAAATCCCATATACAAGTTAGAAAGGAGAGGTACTCAAGGACCTCTTTTTTGTCACTCTATTATCCCATAGAGAAAATTTGATCTTTGAGTCCCAGGCTTTCTTGTTGTCCTCTAACAATATTTTGATGATCTTTATCAGGCTTTTGTTAGAGGACTTTGCTAGTCCATTGCCTTGGGGATAGTAGGGGCTAGAGTGAATCAATGCAATTCTGAACTGCTCACAAAACTTGATCAATGGTTCGGCCTTGAAGGATGCATCATTATCAATGACAATTATGTTCGGACAACCAAACCTTGCCATAATATCTTCAAGAAAACCAATGATTACTTTGTGAAAAGCACTCCTTATGGGAATAACTTCTATTCACTTGGTAAAATAATCTGTTGCAGTTAAAATACATCTGTGTTGACCACTTGAAGAAGGATGAATTTCCCCAATAAAGTCTAGGCCCCATTTTTGAAAGGGTCCTGAAGCTAGTACTAGCTTCAATGGAAAATACTTGAACTGTTGCTTCCCAGAGAATTTGTAACATTTGATACAAGCCTTGATTTTCGTACAGACGTCACTGAATAGAGTAGGCCAATAGTACCCAGCCCTGAGAATTTTGTAGGTATTGTTTTTCCATAAGTGATTTCCCCCACATAGGCTGCTATGGAAATTTAACATAATCTTATGGGCCTTATGTTGGTCTAAACATCTCAGAAGCACACCCAGAGGGTATTTCCAATACAAGACCTGGTCGATAATGAAATATCTAATTGCCTTGATATTTAAATCTCTTGCCTTGATTTCTCCCATACCATCAAGAGGCCTTAACTATCGCAAAAAATATATAATATATTTATACCAGGCACATTCTGCCAACGAAGGGTTGTCCTGAGGACTGTTATCAGAAAAATCAACTTGTTGATCTCTTGAGCAAGCGTTGATGAGGTTAACCCCCAAATCTTTACAATTAGATTCAGCCAACAACTTGGCTAAACCTTGACCTTTAAGTAGTTTGGTGGGTTTTATTTTCAGATCAAATTCAATGATTTTGGCAATCCACTTGCTCCTTCGTCCATCTATGTCATGATGGATGAGAATGTCCTTCACAGAAGTTGAAGGGACATATGCAATAACCCTTGAATGCAGAACATAAACTTTGAAAGATTTGAGAGCCCTTACAAGGGCATAGGTTTGTTTCTCCATGATGTCATATTTCACCTTTGCATCTCTTAGTGCTCTGCTGAAAAGTGAAATAGGTTGCTCCATCCCTTTAGCGTTTTTCTGCAATAAAACAGTCGCCACTGTATCAAAAGAAGAAAAAGAAAAAGAACAGAAAATATTTGGAGTAACCAGAACTCATCAACACAGATGCCTCAGTCAATGCTTTTTTGATTTGGTTGAAGGATTATCTAGGCTCAACAACCTATTTTACTTCATGCCCTTTCCTGAGCATGGCGGTGATATGATTCACCAATTTAGCAAAATTTGAAACAAACCTTCTCATAAAATTAATTTTGCCCAGGAAAGACTGAATCTCCTTCTTGGACCTAGGAAGTGACAAGGCTTGAATAGCTTCGATCCTACTTGGATCAATCCTGACCCCCTTGGTTGATACAATGTGTCCCAACAATTTTCCTTCCTGCATAGCAAATAAAGACTTCTTGGGATTTAGAGAGATACCAAACCTTTTGTATTTCGAGAAGACCTTTCTCGGGTGTTGACAATGTTCTTTATCAGATTTGGAGAAGACTGTTATGTCATCCAAATAGATGACCACAAATTTATCCCTTTCTCCAATGAAGGCGATGTGCATGGCTCGTTGGAAGGTTGTTCCTCCGTTCATCAATCCAAAGGGAATTTTGGAGTACTTCAACGTGCCCCAAGGAGTGGTGAAGGTTGTCTTTTCTCTGTCCTCATGCAAGACAAAGACCTGGTTGTAGCCAGAAAATCCATCAATCATGGAGATCCTGGATGCGCCTGTCACCCTCTACAATATGTGTTCCATATTTGGTAAAGGGTAATTGTCCTTCTTATAACTTTTGTTCATATTCCTGAAATCAAAATAGAGTCTGATTTCTCCGTTCTTTTTCCTTACTAGAACCAAGTTGGCCACCCACTCAGAATATCTCAACGGGACAATGATTTGGGAAACCAACAACTTCGTTACCTCCCTTTCCATAATAGGCAGCAACATAGGATTTATCTGTCTTAATTTCTGCCTAAAGGGTTTGGCCTCGTCCTTTAGTGGAATCTTATGCTCAACAACGCTAATGTCATATGTTCTGAGGTCTTCATAGGTCCAAGCAAATACATCAGCGAATTCCTTTAATAACCTAGCATACTCGGCCCTTTGCTCCCTTGACAAGTTGTTCGAAAACTTGACAATTTTTGGCTCCTCCTCTGTACCAATATTGCACTCAGCTACATCAACATCCTCAGTTGGGCCTTTAAAATTTCCTGCCACATCATTCCCATCGAACAATCTTTCCAAAGGAACTAGTCCCTTTGGAGTGTGGTTGCTAGGCAGCTGAACAATATGGTGATTAGCAATTTTATTTAAAAATACATTAGCATGAGAGTCACCTTTGGAATCATGATCCTGATCAATGTGTAATACGTAGAAATCATCAACAGACTCAAGAAATTTTCTGATTTCAAGGTCATCCGTGAACACCTTCTAGTGCTTGATATTATCAGGTACAGAGGGCCTATATCTTACCTCAACATCATACCTGAGCTTAGGTGGGAGAGGGACTTTGAAATTTCTTGCTGAAACAGCCAGAGAATCATCCATGACATTCTCTTCTCTAGGAATAAATGAAATGTTGAAAGCTGAGAAACAATTGTCAATTAAGTCCCATACTTCATTTCTATAACTTCTGAGTCGAGGGTGTTTTTCCTGATAAATATTTCTAATCTACTGGAAAATCAACTCAGCATCTCCAAACACTTCTATCTCTTCAATTCCCATGTCCTTTTCATCCCTCAAACCCAAAACAAGAGCCTCATACTCTGCCACATTGTTGGTAGCGTCAAACTCTAGTTTATAGGACAAGGGTATGGATTCTTGACAAGGTGACACAAAAACCACTCTGGCACCAGCACCTTCCCTAGAAGAGGCTCCTTCGAAGAACATCTTCCAAACAAAAGTAATTGGGGGAGGTGTTTCACGACGAGAAATGGGTTGTTTTCTGATTTCAAGAGGAGCTTCAGGAGTATCGGTGAGTTGTAACAAACTAGACCCCAAATCAGTGTCGAGTGCAAATATAGGATGATTGGTGGGGTCTTCTTCATTGCTGATAATGTAGGCCAACTGAGCCTCTCTATACAGTCTTCTATTCTCTTCTCCGAACACATGGATGGTAGCATATGTGAGGTCCATTTGCAAGGTTCCCCCAATTTCTTTTATCCAAGATCTTGAAAAGAGCATGCCAAACTTGGGAGGAACATCAGCCACCATGATATCCATGAACACACCTTTCATGGGCAGCTGAAACAAGGTCACGGCATGATCTTTGATGACCCCAAGGAATTGTACCCTCCTCGAGTCAAAAGAATAAAAATCATGATAATCCTTCGTGATTTCTAACCCGAGTTCTTCCATGACAACTTTGGGCATAAGATTATGAGATGCCCCTGAGTCCATCAGACAGTAATGCAACACCTTATCATGTATGTTCAGTGATGTATAGAAGGGAGGGGATGAATCATATATATCCTCTACCATAGGACCTAAGATGACTGTCGTATTTTCATCTTGGATATTTACTGAGTCTGTGGAATGACAAGATGGCTCAGACTGCAACAGCTTAGAGAGAGATTTTTTGACATCTTCATGCTTGACTAGATCTGAAAGGGGAATAGGGATTCTAATCTTTTGAATTTCATGCTCAAAGATGAAGGAGGAAAGGGACTTCATAAATTCTTTCACTTATGAGTCAGGACCTTTAGTTGTTGGCGAGGGATTCTGAGTTTTCTTTTCTTTGTTGTTGTTTGTTGCATCTTTGGCATGCCTATCTACTCTGGGAGACTGATCATGGATGTTAGACTTCCCTTATTTCTTCTTTGACCTGAGTTTATATTTATTGGGATTGTTATTGGCCTTCTCTCCCTTACTCAACTCATTTATTTGGTTGTTCATGAGGGACTCCTCGTATGCAGATTGAGTCAAATGGAGAAATGGGGAGGTGTCTCCAAGACAATGGATTTCAGGATCAATCTCTTCTTCCTCCCTCTCTTCATCAGCAACTAGGTTATTTTGGAGAGGTGTTTGGATTTTCTGATCATCCCTATCTCTGTTTCTGGGCTCTCTTGGAAGTATCTGAGGGGTATTGTTTGGTCTTCTAAAGTTACCTCTATTGTCAGCGTTTTGGGCAGCTTTATAACCTTGCTTTCCTTCGAATTTCATCTTCTCCATCTCTACAGACAGGGATTTCACCATCTTGGTCAATTTGTCTACTTGAGGGTGGGATTCAAAAGAACCATAGGTTGAGGCCTTAGATATCCCCCTTCCTCTTTCTCTGTCAGCTTTATTCCTAAGTATGTCATCCGCCAATACATTAGATTCTACCTCAAGGGTTGCATCTTGCATGTGAGCCAAGGAAATAGCTCTTCTTTCTCTCAACAAGAGGCATAAATTAGGATAAAAAGCACTAGCATAAGTAATTTTGGCAGAGGCTTCTATGGGCTTTATCTTAGCATGGATCTCATTGTACATTTTATTGAACCTTTGGAGAAATCAGAGACTGATTCTCCCTCTTTCCTCTTTAGGGACCCGAACTCTCTGATATAGTACATAAAGTTTTGTTTATCCCCCCACTGTCTCAAGAAAACATCATCTAAAGCCTCGATCCCATCAATAGATCCAAGGTTCAATCCTCTAAACCATTTCCTAACCTCACCATCAAGGCTCTGGACAAAGACTCTCATCCAGACATCCTTGTTTTCAATATTAAGGTTGTTTGCATAACTGTAGAAGGTAGCAAGGTGTTCTTCGGCAATTATGTCTTCCTCTCCCATGAATTTGGGCATATATTTTAGGTAATCTCCAACAGGGAGAGCATTCATGGGATGAGATAGGACTAGAGAGGCATATCTTGTAGCCACTATGGCATCCATTCTATTTCTAGGGGGATTATCACCTTCCATAGGGATAATAGGTGGAGGAGAACTATGAGGGGATGGGGTTCGAACAGGGGAGACTGGAACTGAATTTCCAGGAAGAAAGGGAAAAATCATAGGATTTGAGGAAAAAGATACGGGGCTAGAGGGAACAGAGGTTTCCCACTTTGTAGCAACAACAACAATAATAGGAGGAGGGGTGGTAAAGCCCGAGGTACGAAAATCTTCCAAGGTTCTAGGTCTAAACCATGGTACAACTTCAGGGGAGATAGGAGTGACAAGGCTTTCTCCCTCCAATCCCAGACCAGGAGAAGAAAACTCAACAGGAACACTCCCAAACTTCAAACTTCGGGAAACTCCAACGGATGATATAATAGGGAAATGAGAAGTAGATATCGGATTTTCTATAGGAGGATAATGAAAATCATCAGAAATACCTGGTTCAGCAGTAGATGTACCTTCTCGAGGGGCCTTTCCCTTTCTGATAATTTTCTCTAGGTCAGCTTCAGGAGTTACGAAAGGAAATTGTGGAGTAGACCTCGTGTGTTTGCCTCTAGAAGCCACAGTGAAAACAATGGAGTCGCCTTAAATGGATTCCCCAGTGGAGTCGCCACAGTGGATTTGCCAGGTGCATAGTTGCAATATTTGATGTACTAAGTTCTGATGCACCTTCAGAACTAGTAAGCTTTGTCGTTCAATCCTAGGGAAAATATTCAATTTCGTCCACGACAACGACACCATAAATGTTAGCACCAGAAGTCGCCTCTATATTGCGTCGAAGGTAAGCCCAATACCCATCAGATTTTTATGTCACATGTTGGTTATAAAAGAGGTCAAATGGGCGCAGACTAGAGATGATATCGTCTTAACTCAGAAAACTGGATTGGTATGCACGAGCAAGTGAGGTCTTAGATTAGCTTCAGTCAGTAGGTTGTAGTAAATGTGAGTAGGAGGAAGACTTTGGTGAGAAATATGTAGAGGTCTTTCGCGGACATCAGATCTTCCAGCAACCCAGGAGGAAAAACTTAAACGCAAGATTTTCTTGAATTCAAATCTCAAAGAAACTGAAAGGAATTATAAAATCACTATAATCAAACATTCATCATAATACAGTCACGATAATTCACATGAATCAGTAAATCATGAACTCTTTCACTATCAGAGGGAAATAAGAGGGAGAAAGGAAGATGGTTGTCATTAAACAAGAAGTCTCAGATTACAATGCACAATGAGAGAACCAGAAGCTTCATTTAAAAATTTACAATACGGGAGCCTTTCTCTACCATCGACCATAACAAAATATCAAAACTGAGTATTTATACTCAAAGCAGTTGCCACCACCAGGAATGTGACCTGACCACTACAATCAAAGCTTTGTGTTTGCATATTCTTCTGTCAAACTGCACTTGCATTCCTCTGTCAGACGCAAGATCAAATTAGTATGGGCTTTGCAGAAAAATCCATAGACAGGGGGACTTTGAGCTGACAGTCTGCCTCCACGACCAGATTTTCCATGATTTCCATTTATGTGGCGAAACGAGGTTTCAACCACCTTCCCCATTTTCATTAACTACTTTCATTGGGATCAGGGCGAGGCTTGACACCCATGAATGTTCCAGGCGAGCTCACGACTCCTTTGAGTCAATTCTGGAGCCTCGAGGCCACATAGATCCTTTTGTGTAACCAACTCAGGCGCTTTGATCCTTTGTGCAGCTCCTTTCCTCACCCTGCGTGACCTCGGGCCATGACCTTGTGCTTATCCCATATGAACTTTCGGGATTTCGCATTTCGGAAGTTTTCACTCTCCTTGATTTCAAATGTCTCGACGCTCGAAATCGCGAAAATGCCCATTTGGATCAATGGTCGAATTTGCTTTGAATATGACGGCCATGATCATCTCCTCGAATGACCTCGGCTACATGTCGCTCAATCAGACGCCTACCTTCCTTTACGCCCCTACTTTCATATGACCCTGGGCTGTGATCACGAGCCTAATTCCCACGCGTTTCGAGATTTCGCGTTTCGTGAGTTCGCATTGTGTTCCATGCTAAAAACCCCGAGTCATGAAAATGTGATTGCTCGGATTGGGTGACGCGTGTCCCTTTGCATCAGATAGCCCAGATCATATCGGCATTTCGGGACCTTGGATATCAGCACTTCTCACTTCAACCTTCCCGAAATGACTTTCTCCATGGTTCGGATCTAGCGCCACGTTTCCTGCTAAAACGAGCGTCCTAGATTATTCTATGACTTCATGTTGCGCGAGTCCTCATGACTCTGCCTTTTGATTGCTCCATCCTGCAAGTCAGCTAAATTTTGATCCTACGCCACGTGTTCTCCCCAGTGCCAACAGCCAGGATTAACCTTGTGATTTCAGACCTCTAGATGATGTTAAACTTAGTGCAAGTATCTAATTCTAATAGTCCGATGGTCGTCGATCTGATCTGCCTAATGGATATCCACCGTTGAAAATTGATCTTGCTCGCTCGCTTTAACTAAGACCATATCATATCGCCCTAAGTGCTTCACTTAGTGCTCGCAACTGTGGCCTTTGTAGATTACTTGAATGACTAGCTAAGGGCTCGGGAAAACAAAAGGATCAGCAATAGAGGAAAAAAGAGAGCAGTGATCGATTTTATGGAAAACATAAAGGATTATTGTGGATACTTCTCAAGCAATCCGATAAGGAAAAATAAGTCGATCAGATAGATGAAGGAAAACAGAATAAAAACTATAAGCCGAGAATAAAAACCTACGATCGGATCTGCAAAAGGAGGACAAATATGCAAAATTACAGACCTAGGTGGAAACCACAACCCACAAGACTTTGACCAGTTTACGTGCTAATAGGGACTATATTAGTTCCATCAATAGGAAGATATCTATATTATGTCTCTTTCATAGATTATTTATCCAGGAAGACATGGCTATATTTCTTAGGAAAGAAATCTAAAGTTTTCAATAATTTTAAAGACTTTAAATATCTCATGGAAAACTAGATAGATAAGAAGATCAAGGTGTTGATAATTAACAATGGAGGTGAATTATATGGTAAGGAATTTGAATAGTTATGCAAGAAATGTGTTATATCATGCCAAAATACCACTCCATATGCCCCTCAACAGAATGGAGTTGTTGAAAGAATGAACATGATGTTGATGGAAAAGGCAAGGAGCATGCTTAGTGGTGTTGGGATAGCACAATAATTCTAGGCAGTGGCAGATGACAATTCCCATTGTTTAGTAAATAGATCTCCTTCATCATTGCTAGTCAACATGATTCCACATGAGGTATGGTTTGCTAAGAATCCTTCTCTCTCACATATTATAGTTTTTTTATGTGATGCATTTTTGCATATTCCCATGGAAAAAAGGAATAAGTTGGACAATAAGGCAGTCAAGTGTATTTTCATTGATTAAAAGGATGGAATGAAAAGATAGAAGTTGTGGGATCCAATGATGAGGAATACATTTTATAGTCGATATGTGATATTCAGGGAAGTCATAAGCACTTCTGGGAATGAAGAGGCTCTAATGGAGAAAGAACTAGAAAAACTAGTGTTTGAGTTGAGGAACAAGGAACATGATTAAGATGAGTCGACTGAATCAAATGAAGAGGTGTAACTACAAACTTTGGTTGTAAGGAGGTCTGGATGAGTAAGGAAACACGATGAAAGGTATATCCCACCTTATTTCCATTTTCCATTTTTGTTATTTTCCATTGATGATGAGCCCATGCCAGTTAGGGAGGTAGTCGAATCGATAGAGGGTGGACTCTGGAAGGAGGTCATGATTGAATAAATTGAATCTTTGCATAAGAATGAGACATTAGAGTTGGTCGAGCTACCTAATGGAAGGTAACCCATCGACAACAAGTGGGTGTTCAAGAAGAAGTTGAATGCAATAGGTCAAGTTGAGAAGTACAAAGCTCAACTGGTAGTGAAAGGGTATTCCCAAGTCGAGGGAGTTAACTTAAGTGATATTTTATCTCTTGTTGAAAAATTGACTTCCACCAGAGTACTAATGTCTCTAGCTGCAAAATTTGATCTTGAGATAGAGAAAAATGATGTAAAGATAGATTTCCTACATGGGGACATACAAGAATAAATCTACATGAAACAATTTGAAGGATTTGCAGTGAAGGGAAAGAAAGAGTTGGTGTGCAAGCTAAACAGATCCATTTGTGGTCTAAAGAAATCACCAAGGATGTGGTACCAAAAGTTCAACACTTACATCCTCAGATTGGGATTTGTGAGAACAATGTTGATCACTATATGTATTCAAAGAAAGAAGGTGTTCATTTCATCTATGTAGTGTTGTATGTTGATGACATGTTGCTAGTTGGAAACAACATGGATGCTATTAAGGAGGTGAAGATGAAACTATTCTCCAAGTTCAACATGAAATATATTGATGTTGCTAAATTCATTCTGGGAATGAAGATTAAGAGAGATCGAACAATTAGAAAACTTTGGTTAAATTAGAGGAAAAGTCTTAAAATATTTCAACATGCAGGAGTGCAAACCGATGAAGGTTCCTATTCTTGTAGGGGTAAGATTGATTGTTGAACAGACTCCAAATACATAGGAAGAAATAGAGGACATGGCACATGTTCCCTATGCCAGTGTTGTTGGTAATCTAATGTATGCAATGGTTCACACTCAACCAGATATTTCCCATGAGTGGGAGTATTGAGTAGGTACATGTTGACACCTGGGAAAGAGTAATGGATGATAATAAAGAGAGTGTCCAAGTACTTGCATGGAACAACAAAGTATGCAATTTGTTACCAAGGGAAACCTGAAAATGACAGGGAAGTGAATGTATATGGGATTGTCGACATTGATTGGGATGAATATATTGATAAAATAAGGTTGACTAGTGGATATGTGTTTAGAATGTTTGGTGGAGAAATCAGTTAGATGAGTAAGATACAAGTTGTAATAGCCTTGTTGACAACAAAAGTTAAATACATGGCAACCATCCATGCAAGAAAGGAAGCAATTTGGTTGCATAGACTGTATATAGTGATTGGGTTTAAACAACAATCTATGAGGATAAATTGTGACTATCATAGTGCAATTTTCTTGGCAAATAACCTAACTTACCATCCCAGAATGAATCATATTGATGTACAATACCATTTCATGAGAGACATGGTGGAAAACAAGAAGGTGCTGCTAGAGAAGGTAGACAATTTGAAAACATTGTAGATTTTTTAACCAAGTTTGTGGTTGTTGATAAGTTATCTTGTTGTAGAGAGGCAATGGGAATTGTTTCCTTGGGTCAATGAATGAAAGTTCAGTTTCTCTTGTTTTTTTGAAGAAGACAACAAGTGGGAGAATGTTGAACTGTTATAATATTTGTAGTGGAAACTTAGTCAACCAACTGGCTAATCTAGGATGAATGACTGGGTGATTGATTGACTGAACAATTAATTCAAGTCAATGGTTGATAGGTTAGTCAATTGGATGGTTGACTGATAGCCGACTAGAGGTCTAAAGGTGGTTGACTATATGGTCAATTCATAACCAACTAGTATTCCATTGATGGTTGAAACCAGAGATAAAATACCAAGAATTACGAGATCACAACCAATCATCTTCATGAATCTGTAAACGTTTTGGTGACCATGAATTAGGGTTTTACATTAAAATGTTCTTATAAATATGGTATTATGTAAGACTATCAAGAGATTTGAAAAGAATGTCAAGAGAGTAAAAAATGATGTTGAGAGATTCGAAAATATTGTCGAGAGACTGCAATGGTCATGAAGAGGAAGCCAAATGGTTGTAGAGTTGTTCTTGTATTAAAGAAAGAGAGTAAGATGATGAATTGGTATTAGGTGTAGACCAAGGTTAGTCATGTAATTTTTTATTCGTTGAATGAATAAGATAACATAAGAGCGGGAGTCACTCAAGCATTGTTGGTTTTCCCAGTTAAGGGCTTCCACGATAAATCTTTGCGTATTATATGTGATTTCCATTGTTTACTTTTTGTTTTAATTCTCTCTTTTTTGTCCTGTTTGGTTTAATTTCCCTACACATACTTGCATGAATATATCAAATTCAGCTGAGAGAAATTAATGCACTAGAACTGGTTTATTTATTTTCCTATTGTATTCAGTGATTGGAGCCCTATGTTTGAAGCCATATGCATCGATGTTCCTCTCATATATCGACCATTATTTGTAAATTAACACTTCAATGTGGATTTTATTGTGGATGAGATATGCTTCTCGCTATTCGATGCCTTCTATGATATCTTCTCAAAATATTTCGATCGACCTTATGCTATGGTGGTAGTTTCATATTCAAGCTTTGGACATTCCAATTCAAACTTTTTTTATAGTAAGACCAATATGGTTCCAAATTTGGGAAAATGGAAGAGATTGAATACACTATCAAATATTGGTTGTCCAGTTAAGTTCATACATGGCTTACCAAATGCACTCTGTAGTGCATATCGTAGTCGGAATAAAATAACAACACCTCTAGTTCTTGTTGATGATTGCAGCTATGTGAGACATTCTCCAGCTTACAAACCTGAGAGAAATCTCATGGGAGGGGTGTGTGGTTCCTATCTGAGACAGAATTGGAATGTAGATATGGCCTCCTCCTTACAGAGAGTTGAGAAGAACTCCAGATGATTCTCATGTGTAACACAGTGAGAAAGGGGATCTACAGAGTTGGGCGTGCATGTGGTTGAGCACAAGGTGAACATGTGAAATCCCAAAGTGTTGGGTGCATCGTCATGAGAATAGAAATGAAGATGATGTATTGGCCTCCTCTAAGCAGAAGAGTTGATGAGAAAATCCATATGACTCTCATTTTTAGTCCAGTGGGAAAGAATATATGTTGAGTGGACATGCCTGTGGACAAGCACAGGTGAACGTGATCCTAGTGGTTGAGCACTAGTGAAGAAGTGGTTCTTTTGTGTAATGAAGTGAGCCAGATATATGGACATCCCTATGGATGTGCCCCTAGTGGATGAGCACTAGTGGGTGTATAATATCCCTTGCTATATTGTTCAAGAGTCATATTTGCACGTAACCCTAATTGTAATGTAAAGGGTACAGGTCGGCCCCACCTTAATGTGATTAATAATTAATGTAAAATATAATTAATCTGGTTAATATTGATTATATTGTGAGCTAGTGAGGTTGGCCATGTTGTTCCAATAGACAATTTCGCTGACAGGTTCGGACTAGTATAAGTAAAGCTAAATTCCCCATTGAGGAAACACATCTTTTCATGTGATTTTGGAAATTTCAGCAAGTACACCTTCTTGGGAAAAGTGTGCACCTCTCTTGGGCACTAGTCTTCTAGGGTTTGAGCACCCTCTTGTGTGATAGGTTTTATTGGTGGTGAAGGTATCTCTCTTGAATAATATAGCAAAGGATTTGGCTGGGTTTTCTTCCCTTGCTGATAAGGGTTTCTCAGGATACTTCTTGTGTTCTTGTGCATAGTGTTTCTTCTTGTGATCTTGGTTGATGCAACATTATCATTTATGGTTAAGTTAAATGAAAAAATGGAATGAAATTCATGATTAACCTTTCTCATTGAAAAATCAACATGCTTTCATAACATAGGTCTTGAAGAACCCCTGCACAAGCTTTAAAAAGGCTAAATTGTCCTCCTTCTGTAGTTATGTACGACCTCTAGCGTTTCTGCAGAAATTTGTACGACCCCCACTTGATCATCCCTTTCACCTCTTTATAAGTGGATGTTGGAGATAAAACTTGGACCAAGTTGTACGACCCTCCTCAAGCCTCTCCAGATACCTTCAAAATCAAATTCCAAGTATTTTGAGTTTTTGGCCCTAGGGTTTCTAGGGTGCTGAAATTTCTGCAGAATCTTGATCTTAGATTTTTGGAAATTCTTGAAGAAACGTTTTTCTTAATTCAGCAAGCAGTTTTGTGACACTATCAATTTGATTGTTGGAATTCATAAGTCCAACAAAATCCAAGGTTACTAATTCAACCTAATCATTAGGTTTTCAAAATCCAGTTGGCGAGAGTTTGAAGAAACCAAACAAATGAAGGACAGATCCTTAGTAGAAGATAGGCTTGATGGAGCAAGCAACTTCAGCGCCTGGAAATCAAGGCTTCAAGTCACCCTTGAATAACATGAACTTTTGGATGTGGTAACTAAAACCTTACTAGACACAGCTACAGATGTAGAGAAGAAGATAAGAAAGGAAGAAGATGTCAAAGAAAGAAAATTAATCATCAACTCAGTAAGAGATCATCTCTTACCTCGTATTGCCAACTTGAAGACAACTTATGATATGTATGAAGCATTAAAATAAATGTTTGAAAGTGAAAACACCCTCAGAGCTCTTACGTTGAAGAGTCAACTTCCAAGTACCAAGTTGACAAAAGGTGACACAGTTTCCATCTTCTTTATGAACATATCATAGATTAAAGAACAGCTAGAAACCATTGGAGAAATCATGTTTGATAGAGAACTTGTCTTAACCACTCTCAACAACCTTCCAAAACAGTGGGAGCCATTTCTTCACAGTATCAGTGGAAGAGAAGCTCTACCAACCTTTGATCGTCTATGGATAGATTGTACTCAAGAAGAACTTAGACTTAGAAATAGAGGAGTGGAAGACTCCTTAGAAGAAAATCATGCTCTTTCACTTCATACAAAGAAAGGAGGAAAATTCAAAATAAATTTCAGACAAACATTCAAAGATGAAAAGTCTTCATCAAATCCAGGTTATCAAATAAGAGATGTTTCATAAATTAAGTGCTTTAGATGTGACAAATATGGACATTATGCAAGAAATTGTCCAACCATGAAGAAGGGAAGACAATATGCTTCTACCGCTGACATTGATCCAGATCAACCTCAAAATAATGAAGATAAGAGAGAGGAGAATTACTTCCTCTAAAATCTTAAACATGAATACAAACCAGGTAAATCAATTGATCTCTAATTTATAGTTGATTGCATTTTTTAAATAAATAAAGGATATTATCCCTAGTATGGGAGCCCTCAAAGACTTGGACCATTATCCCTAGTATGGGAGTCCAAAACATATTTGATTGATTATTATGAAAGACAAGCAGAGATGTTGTCCTTAAAGAAGAGATACCCATTCAACAACCCATAGAATCTCAGATGGAGATTGACAGTGAGACAATACCTTCTCCCCCTTCAACAGTTCAGAGGGAGACAAACATTATTCCAACTAATCTAGTTTCTTCAGTTGATATAACCAGAGATATTACAGTGGGGCATAAAATACATGCCCAATATCAACAAAACCCTCCTAGAAGACAAAGAGACATACAAGTCCCTCAAGGGACACCTTGAGAAAGCAAAAGAGTTTTCAAAACTATCCTTTAGTCATAAGCCACTTCATTGAAGAAACAAAAAGAAAAATAAGTATGGCAAGGTGCCATAACAGAGGAATGCATGTGTATCTTAAAGAATGATGTATAAGATATTATTTAGAAACCAAAAGGGAAGTATGTGGTAACTTCCAAGTAGATAAAGCATACAAATGACAGAAGTGTCAAGAAATACAAAAATAGAGGACTCTCACAAACAGAGGGAGTTGTCTATGATGAAACACTTGATCCAATAAGACCAATACACTTCCATCTATACTACCATCCATGAGTAGGAAACTATATCAGATGAATGGATTCTTGATGATTCTGGGTCTCAGCAAGAATATTGTTGATCCAAAACCTATATTACTACAGTGTTGGTGACAAGAGCCTAATTTTTGACAACTTATTCAGAAAGCCTTGTTGTTGATAACAAGCAAGCCTTGACTTCTGATTTTTGAGAAAAAGGATCTGAGTATGATGCACTACTTCTTGGGACAAGAAGTATGATAGATGACCAATAATATTTTCTTAAGTTAAGGAAAATATACAGTGGGGATATTAAAGAAATTTAGTATGACAGAATGAAAAACCACAGTGATGGATTTGAAGAAAATGAATGATGATGCTTCAGATAAGAGTGATCCACAATTGATTGGGCCATTGATGTACTTGGCTAACACCAAACCTAATTCATGCCTTGTAATGAATGTACTTAGACAATCCATGAGCCATCTGAGATATACCCCCAGTGTGAACTTGAGTTTGTAATATATTCAAATACAGATTGAGCAGAGAGTACAGTGGACCGGAAGAGAACATCTGGTTGTTGTCTTACCATAAATTTGTCATGGTTCCCTGATGCAACACGAAACGAAATCTCTGTGGCCTTGAACACCATAGAAGCAGAGTATGTATCATTGAGTGTGCAAAGCAGTATGGCTTCACAAGCTTTTGACAGATTTACTTGATCATGAGATGGATCCTATGATGATAACCAGAGCTGTGTGTAAATATCTTTTAGAACCTAGTGTTTCATGATAGATCGAAACATGTTGAGATAAAACATCATTGTATCAGAGATATGATGCAAAGGAAAATAGTACACATGTAGTACCTTCATACACATGAGCAGATTGCAGACGTCTTCACCAAACTAACTTGGTGAAGAATACCTCCCCAGTTGAGAGGGAATGTTGATGACTACAGCCAAGACAAAATTCAAAGTACATATGTGCGAGACTTGGCATGATGAAGAATGTCTCCCTAGCTGAGAGGGAATGTTGATGATTGCAGCTATGTGAGACGTTCTCTAGCTTACAAACCTGAGGGAAATCCCCTAAGAGGGATGTGTGGTTCCTATCTGAGACATAACTGGAACGTAGAGATGGCCTCCTCCTTACAGAGAGTTGAGAATAACTCTAGATGATTCTCCTATGTAACGCAGTGAGAAAGGATATCTGTAGAGTTGGTCGTGTTTGCGATTGAGCACAAGGTGAACGTGTGAAATCCCAAAGTGTTGGGTGCATCTTCATGAGAACATAAATGAATATGATGTATTAGCCTCCTCTGAGCAGAATATTTGATGAGAAACTCCAGATGACTCTCATGTGTAATGCAGTGGGAAAGAAGATCTGTTGAGTGGACGTGCTTGTGGACGAGCATAGGTGAACGTGATCCTTGTGGTTGAGCACTAGTGAAGAAGTGGTTCTTCTGTGTAATGCAGTGAGCCAGAGATATGTACATCCCTATGGATGTGCCCCTAGTGGATGAGCACTAGTGGGTGTATAAGATCCCTTGCTATATTGTTCAAGAGTCAGATCTGCATGTAACCCTAATTGTAATGTAAATGGTACAGGTCGGCCCCACCTTAATGTGATTAATAGTTAATGTAAAAGATAATTAATATGGTTAATATTAATTATATTGTGAGCTAGTGAGGTCGGCCCTATTGTGCAAATAGACACTTATGTTTACAGGTTCAATCTAGTATAAATAAAGGTAAATTCCCCATTGAGGAAACACATATTTTCATGTGAGTTTGGAAATTTCAGCAAGTACACCTTCTTGGGAAAAGTGTGCACCTCTCTTGGGCTCTAGTCTTCTAGGGTTTGAGCACCCTCTTGTGTGCTATATTTTATTGGTGGTGAAGGTCTCTCTCTTGAAGAATATAGCGAAGGATTTGGATGGGTTTTCTTCCCTTGTTGAGAAGGGTTTTCTAGGATACTTCTTGTGTTCTTTTGCATCGTGTTTCTTCTTGTGATCTTGGTTGCTGCAACATTATTGTTTATGGTTAAGTTAAATGAAAAAATGGAACGAACTTCATGCTTAACCTTGCTCATTGAAAAATCAACAGTTCTAACAAGAGGTAGGTTGCAGGCTTGAGTTGTCAAAGATGCTAGTGTTTTTGCGTCTACCAACATACATTCCCAGGCTGATGCAATATATCTCTATTTAATGAATCCAACATATGTAGGTTATTCTGAAAATTCACCACCAACAACTATGCATCCTTCCAATGATACATTAGCAATATTCGGTCTAGTACGATTTATATCAAATATAACAAATTAGTGAAAGATGTAGGTTCCCATGATACAACTGAGTTTTTCCTCCTAGATTCCAAAGAACAATCACATATCGCACTATGTATGAAGATCACATACTATGGAATCTAGCACTTTGATTTGCACCAAATTTTGAACAAAATGGAAAATTCCCAATACTGATGGTTCTAGGAAATGAAATCATAGGGACTATGCTTGAAGTGGGATCAAAAGTGAATAAATTTGTTATTGGAGATTGTGTGGACATGGGCTACATGGGCTAGCTAGAAGACGAGATCAACAATTTGGCAGATGATTTTACTAGGAGGTTTCACACCCAAATGTATTCATAGAAACATGATTTCTTCGAACAATATTGGGACATGTTAAATAAAAGAGTCTGAGGGTTCCAATTCTTTCATAGACAAATAATATGTGACTATAAATATTGTAGATGGTGTCAAAGCCAACCACATCGGATCACATTGTACATCTTCATCCTAAAACCAAGAGTCATGATGAACATAACAAGATTATCATTTCTTATAGGCTGCATTTTTTCATTGATATCTAGTGGATTAGATAAAAATTCATCAACTTATTAGGAAATTGGTGGAGCATATATTATGTATGAGTTCATCAACTTATGAAAATTCATCAACTTATGCCATCGAAATATCCATGGATAACAAGGAAGCTAGGGATTTGGTGAGAGCCATGAAGGATTTCAAAAATTCTTGGCATTTCAAAAGTTTTAGTAGGAATCGAGTTAATAGTTACAATGAACATGCACGTAGACTGCAAATTTCCATTTTTTAGAAGGGATGTGAGAAATCCATTGACTAGAAAAAAATTGTAGTTGAGTATGCCATCGAAATATCCATGGATAACAAGGAAGCTAGGGATTTTGTGAGATCCATGAAGGATTTCAAAAATTCTTGGCGTTTCGAAAGTTTTAGTAGGACTCCAGTTAGAAGTTACAAGGAACATGCACACAAACTACAAATTTCCATTTTTGAGAAGGGTTGTGATAAAGATCCAACAATTTATGCAAAGGAATCCATTCAAGATGCCTATTGAAATAAGTTACATGTGGAATTTGTTGTGAAAGTTGAGCAACAAGGAGAATACAAAAATTTTCCTCCAAAAGAGATAAACAAAGTTACACCACCTATGATCAAGGATCAAGAATTTTGGTGCACCAGACGTTTCTTTTTGTGGGGAGGTATGATCCAGGAGGGTCTCCACATTCGACAAATCAAGAAGGTCACAATTTCTACTTAGAGTTCTTTGCACAATTAAGAGCTTGCAGAGAGATTTCTAACACAATTTGAATAAGGTCAAATGGAATTTTTATGCGAAATATATGGCTCGTTGAAGTTTTGGGAAAATGGGTGGAAATGGAAAAAATTAAATGAAATGATCAATACATATTTTTATTGATTATTCTCTAAACAACCCTTGGTATTTTTTGATACCATGTTGATATTTTACCACTATACTCAACACCTGATAGTTAGCTCAAAATAAAATCACTTTATCTACTAAAAGCACAATTGAGTAATCAACTAAACATGCAGTGAAATCATAAACTAGGAAACCAAAATCTCACACACAAAACACCAATGTTTTCGGGTAAACTTCCCCTGGAAAAAAACTCGGAGGGAAAACTAGTCCTAAGATGATTTTATTAAGGTCAAATCAGGGCTCTCATAACAAGGAAAATGGCCCACAAAGAGAAATACAACTACAGACAAACATGGCCAAGTCTGCACTATTGTACGACCCATGAACAACACACTTTTCAAGGTATATGTGATTCGCATGGTTTTGAAACGCGTATGTACGTGATTGTCTCCACTATGACCCATGTACATGTACGAAAAACCCGTACAGACACTTATGTACGGCGCTACGCTTTCCTCTGGATTCTATCCTCTGAAACCCACTTGTCGCTGCCTCTGCTCTCTCTCATCCTTGACCTGCATGATATCTAGATGGAAGTCTGTCTCCACCTATCCGAGATATTGAATTATGGTCCTTTGTGATCCAACCCTCTCTTCATCAAAACTTGGATAAAATATCTTCACCCAACCAGTGAGATCTCCTCACTCTCATGTAAGCAAAAGTCTTTATTTGGTTCTACACTCCTCACACTAAAAAAAGTCCTTCTTTGTTAGGTCCAACCTTGATCTATCATTAAGGTACTTGATCTCTGCATATCACCAAATATCCTCACCTTGGTCTCTCGCCAAGGTCTTTGTGTCAACTCCCTCAACACAAGTGACTTCCTCCTTCACCTTAGCCTTGCTTTTATAATCATGACTTATAATATAAATCTAATCTCCAAAGTGATCCACGTCGTAGCGGTAGCCATGCCGAGGAGCTTGCTCCGACTCTGAAACATGATGAAATTCCCTGGGGAAATTTCCCTTGGGGGATTAAACCGAAACACTTAAGAGAGTCAGGCAGATGGGATGATTCTCAGTGGATCGGTCTCATACTCCGTACTTACTCAGTTTATACAAAAATCAATTGTGGCATATAGGTATACATCTGCATGAATTATTTCCAATCTAAGATACAAAGGAAATCATGGCATATAAAAACCATTTATGGGCATATAAACATGAACATGCATCCATGAAATTCAATTCAAAATACAAGACATAAAACACTTATCAAAAACACAAGGCGTGAGGCAAATGTTGAAAGGGGTGCTTGTTTCCATCCAACTGTAGGCTCAGTGACTCCAAAAGGATTTACCACTAGCCACCCCCGAGCTAGACCATGATGCTCTGAGATTCAATCTCTTACCTCCATATCAACAGAGGTCAAGAACGAAGGTTACTCTTTTTTTCCTGTGTTCAGAACCCCCTGTGATTCCAAAGTTTTCAGTTCTCTCATGCGATCCTCGTTGCGGGCGCTCTCCCTCCCCCCTTTTCCCACACTTCCTTTCTTGTCTTTCTCTGCAAGATTGCGTGTGGCGCGAATTCCCCTGTCTATGGTCAAGTCTAAGAGATTTTACGGATGGGCGGTTCACCCCATCCCCTCATTGACTCTTGAGGAGCCTCCCCACCTACCATCCTGATGGGAAATTCATTCCAGGGTCAGAGAATTGCTTTGGCCTTTGAGCAAGTAAAAATTAGTATGGTACTGGTTCGGTGGAAGTTAACGCAACCATTCCAGGTCCCTTCCACCACCTTTTATTAGCCATCATGGTCTATTTTAGCACATCCCCTCCCCAACAATCATGCAACACTTAATCATAACAGAATTTACATGCATTGACCTTTTATACAAAGGTCCATCAAATCAAACATTCACACCTTTGAGTTTGCCATAGTTCTTGGCCAATATAATTATTTTTACAGATTGGTGGAAATAGGGCGTTGCAATTCCCTCCCCCTTAAAGGAACATCGTCATCAATGTTCTATCTATCAATATGATGTGTATGTACAGAGTTAAACAAAATCGAATATGTTTGTTTCATGGCATCTTCTATTTCCACTGCACCTTGACATGTGCAATGGTTCGGTTCCTGAGTGGGGTTTCCTTTCTGTCCAGTATGCATTGAGGTTATGGCAGGAATTCTCCCTTCGGTTTCACCTGGATCATAGACCAGTGAATTATATGATCAGAATCATGTACATATTTCTTCAATAATGAAACATGGAAAACATTATGTGCTTTTACTATAGGAGGGAGTGTTAGCCTATAGGATACAGGTCCCACTCTATCTAGAACTTCAAAGGGTCCACAATACCGAGGTGGAAATTTGGCACAAACTCCCATCCTCAGGGAACTCTTCCTGGGCCTAACTCTGACATATACGTGGTCTCCCGTATTGAATTCTCTTGGAGTTCTCTTTATGTCGACGTAACTTTTCTGTTTGTTCTAAGCATCCTTCAGATTTTTCTTTATCTGGATCACTTGTCGTTCCATTTCTTTCAACATGTTGGGTCGAATAGTAATCATGTTCACAAGATTGCTCCAACTGACTGGAGTGTTTCACGGCCTACCATAGAGGACTTCAAAAGGGCTCATCTTTAGTGATTCTTGGTAGCCGTTGTTGTAGGCAAATTCTACTAGTGGCAGGTAATATTCCCACCTTTTAGGTTGATGCATTACATGCATCCTTAGCATGTATTCTAATATTTGGTTCACTATTTCCATCTGTCCATCGGTTTGAGGATGATAGGTTGTGCTAAACATTAATTTGGTCTCCAAACCAGCCATCAAGGATTTCCAAAAGTTTGAAGTGAATTTCGTGTCTCTGTCAGACACGATTTCCTTAGGCATGTCGTGTAATCTGAATATCTCTTTCATGAATATGTTCGCAATATATATGTCCTTGCAAGTCGATTTGACGGTAATAAAATGAGCGGACTTGCTTAATTTTTCCACCACTACCATGATGGCGTCATTCTGTCTAGTCGATGTTGGTAATCCAGTGATGAAATCCATGGAGATGGTCTCCCATTTCCATTCAAGGATTGGTAGAGGTTGTAATAATCCTGATGGGTGTTGGTTTTCTACCTTAACCTGCTGGCATTCTAGACAATTAGCTAAGTACGTAGCTATGTCTTTCTTCAGTCCCGACCAATAGAATTGTTTCCTGGTGGTTGTGATCATCTTTTGGTATACCGGGTGACCATTATATGGTCTTTTATGTAGTTCATCCATTATGAACCTATTCAAGTCATCACAGTTTGGAATATACAATTTGTTTCTGTAAGTTAGCAGACCTCCATCTAGCATATGGTAGCCTTCATACTTTAGCCTTGCGGGTTCTTTCTCCAGGTATGAGGTCACGGTCTGGAAGAACGCATCTGTTTATTTTGCATTCTTGACTCTTTCCTTGATATTTGTCTCGCAGGTGCTCACTGCTGCCAGATGAATCATTTTCATACTTCTGCTAAGGGCATCGGCCACCTTATTTTCCTTTCCTTTGATGTGTTTGATCTCGAAATCAAACTTGCTAAGGAGGGCCATCCATTTGGCTTGTCTAGCATTGAGTTTTTGTTGATCAAACAGGTGCTGCAATCCACAGTGGTTTGTCATAAGTACAAATTTCCTACCCAAGAGGTAATGCCTCCAAATTTTCAAGGCATGCACTACGGCGGCCAACTCTAGGTCGTGGGTCACATAATTGACCTCGTGTTCATTCAATTTTCGGGATTCATAGCAAACTACATTTTCTCCTTGCATAAGGAATCCTCCAAGCCCTTCCTTGCAGGCATCTGTGCACACGAGGAAGTCGTTTTCGGGATTGGCGATCTTCAGCACAGGTGCATGGGTCAGTAGGTGTTTTAGGGACTAGAACCTTTCTTCACATTCTGGGGTCCAAAGGAATTTAACCCCCTTCTTCTGGAGGGTAGTGATTGGGAAACCAATCTTGGAGAATCCTTTTATAAATCTCCTATAGTACCTCGCTAAGCCCATAAAGGATCTAATGTCTGAAATGTCCTTTGGGGTAGGCCATTCCATGATAGACCTGATCTTGTCAGGGTCTACTGCTACCCCCTCTTCAGATATGACATGGACCAAGTAGTGTATTTGCTTCTGGAAAAAGTCACACTTTCTAAATTTGGCGTAGAGTTGATGTTCTCTTAGCACTTGAAGAACAAGTCTAAGATGTTCCTCATGTTCCTCTCTATTCTTGGAGTAGATTAAGATATCGTCAATAAAAACCAGTAAAAATCTGTCTAGGAATTTGTTGAGCACATTGTTCATCACACACATAAAAGTGGCAGGGGCATTGGTCAATCCAAATGGTACTACCACAAACTCATAGTGACCATATCTCATCCTGAAGGTGGTTTTGTGGATATCTTCTCCCTTGATTCGGACCTGATGGGATCCAGATCTCAAGTCGATCTTGGAGAAGATGGAAGCACCTCCCAATTGATCAAACAAGTCATTGATTATGGGTAAGGGGTACTTGTTCTTTATGGTTACCTTATTGAGTTGTCTATAATCTATGCACAATCGAAGTGTACCATCTTTATTCTTCACAAACAGGACTGGTGCTCCCCATGGGGACACGTTGCGTCGGATATAGCCTTTGTCCATCATTTCTTTTAGTTGTAGTTTAAGCTCAACTAACTCGGGTGTGCTCATCCTATAGGGTGTCCTGGACACTGGCACCGCTCCCGGTGCAAGTTCTATCGAGAAGTCAATGTCCCTTCTCAGAGGTAGACCCAGTACCTCTTCTCGAAATACATCTCTATATTCTCTTAGTATGGGGTGGTCTTATAGGCTTGGTTTGTCATCCTCAATCGATTCCAACACCTGTATCGCATATAGTGGACATCCATTTCTGAAATACTTTCTCATTTGAAGGGTTGATATTCGTCTCACTGAGACAGGCTTCTGAATCCCTTGGAGGGTTATCTTTCTTCCTTCTTCATTTTCACATTATAAGGTTTTACAGTAACAGTCCAGCTTAGTTTTATATGCAGCCAGCCAGTCCATACCAATCAAAAGGTCATACAATCCTAGGGGTAGTATGTTAAGGGTTGCTTGGGTGGAAAATCCATCCATAGAAAATTGGCAAGTTGGTATGACCTCGGCTACTTTTCTTTTGGTGCCAGTGGATAACTGTACCAACCATGGCTTGGCATGTTTATGTGGCTACAATTTACACTTATCAACAGCCTGAGGAGCTATATAACTCAAATTTGAACCAAGGTCAATTAATAGACACTAAATGGTTGGCGATCATACCTTCCATCTCCACCACTGAAGCTTGGTGGTTGGCTTGTTTATTATCCACGGCTGCATAAATTCGTGGTATACTCCTAGCCACGTCATTGACAATGGTAGCTTCCTGGACATTGTAAATTCTCCTACTGTTATGTTGTCTGTGCGAACAATCCCTCAATAAGTGTTCTTCTCCACACCCCAACATTTCAAGGGTTCCTTCTTTGGGTTATCAGTCTTTCCTGAAATTGATCCAAAAGGTTTATTTCCGCTCTGGGAAGGGAAATTTTGTTGGTGTACACTTCGGGTCGGAAAGTTCATCCTTAAATCCTTCTTATAGTTTTTAAATCTTGGGGATTTAAACCCCTTTTTCTGGAATCCTAAATTATACTTATGCTTCCAGCCTTCGTGATGTTATGGGCAAAGCCCGAACTGTTCATAACAATATCTTGCCTTTCGGATAGTGTCTTCTAGGGTCCTTGGCTCATCAAACTCAATCATGTTCCGATAATCCTTAGGTAGCCCGCTGATGAATTGTTGCACCTTTGCCTTTTCTACTTTTATATAGGGTACATACCTCAGCAACTCAAGGAATCAGTTGACGTATTCCTCTATAGTGAGTTGTCCCATCTTGAGTTCATAGAAATCTTTAGTCTTTTCGTTGAAATATTTTTCCAACAGATACTTCTTCCTGAAGTGTTTTTCAAACCGTTCCCAAGACATGTCTTCTTCATGAATCCCTTTCACATTCTTAAGGTCTTCCCACCAAATGGAAGCTTTTCCATTCAGGGTGAAAGCGACTACTCGGGCCTTCAAGTTTTTTGAGAAGTCATGGACTCTGAAATACTTCTTTAGTCCAAGAAGTCAGGCCTCCTCCTCCTCTCCCTTCTTAATCTCGTCGTCGAAAGAGGGTGGTTTGGCCTTCTTGAATTCTTCGAGATTATGACCTTTGGCATGCTTTTGTTTCTTCTGTTTTCTTCGAGAATGTGAACTAGTTCTGCTACTAGAAGATCCCTCCATGTTGTTGGTTTCCTTTCTAGAGGAATCGTCTAGTGCCTGCGCCCTGTCTCCGAGGTGGACATTCCTTAAGGTGCTCCTTCCAGTGTGGCCACTTAGAAAACCACGTTTCCGTATCTCAGGGGGACTTCAACTCCTCTTCGTCTGTCATCGGTCCATGTTGCAGTTGTCTTTGGATGTCAGATAAACTCTGCAGCAAGACTGCATTAATTTCTATTTGTTTTTCTTGTTCTTCTATCAACCTTTCGTTGTCGGCCTTGCAGCTTTGTAATTCGACCATGAGACTCATCACCGTCTCAGCGAGATCAGGGGGGGTCTCTACAGCCCTCCTTTTATTGAACTCTTCATCTCTATTGTGGGAGCCATCCTCCACTTCGTGGCATGTCACCATTCTATATGTTTGTAGTTTTTCGCGGTTGGTCGTTCGCTTACGTGCATACAAAACACTTGTTGTTAACTGACATTATATTTGTTCATAACCAACACATAAATTTCCATTTCTCAAATGCATACACACAATAGAAATTTCATTCTTTCCCTTAATAACATTCTTAACTTCGGCTTTTGGTAGAGGGGGTTAAGATAGAGGGTTACTCTTTTTAAGAGTACTTCAAATGGAGTTTCTGCGTGACTTGTTCATGAGCCCAAGCAGGCCAAGTGTTGTAACCATGCTCTGATACCAATTTGTCACTCACTCACTATGCAAATATAAAAAAAATTGCCTTTTTTTTTTTTTTTCGAGGGACAAAATCCCCGAACTCCTACGATGCTTAGCGTAGGCTATCTCTTCCCTTATCCTCCTCCATGCGATCGTCGCCTGCGACCACGACCTCACTCAAAATACGCTTCGAAATTCACGTTTTGCAATTCCTTTTGTTGATTCCCTCGACTCCTTCAATTTCCAAAACCCGAAATAGACTTATCGGGCTCTAGCTCCTCCTCTAGGTTTCCTCCATGTGACCCCTACTCGTGACCACGCTCTTATCGCAAATGGGTGTTATCGGGAGTCGGCTTCCGGCTTTCTGGTGGCAAGGAAATCTTGTTCCTCCAATCCCCGAAACCCGAAACAGGGCTAAGGTGCTTGGCTCCTTCCCTTATTTCCACTCACATGACTCTGTCCTGTGGCCTAGGGCTACTCCTCCAAGTCCTTCAGATTTCTCGATTCAGGGAATTGCGATGCAATGCAATGCCCCCCCCCTCCTTTCCTTTTCAAATCCCCGAAACCCGGAGACCCGATGCCATCCGGACCTACGGTCCAGATCCTCTATTTGATCAACGACCCAGATTAAAACCAGCGACTTTCTTTCGGCGTTTTGGGGAAGTCTTCACTCTCGTTTCCCCGGTGACAAAAACTCCAGTTGCTCGGATCTGCTACCACCTGTCCCCGACAACGGACGGTTCTGATTCTAACCGGGATTTCGCGTTTCACGAATCCTTAGAACTCTGCCCGTTGAATTTTCTGATGTATGAGTCAGCGAAACACCAATCGCCCTCCACGTGTCCTTTCCGATGGACGGTCGAGGTAACTCTCGTTGGATCCTAAGATCTACGGTCCCGATTCCTTCGCTACTTGCGAAGATGGAAGGGGTCGGGGTGTTAACGCTTGTTCTTCTCTTCTAGATCCATCGATCCTGACAGATCTGGGGTACTCTCGAAAGGATCTTGTCCGTTCGTCTAGCAAATGAAAGGATCCACCCCTTTTTGTTAGTTGGACTCGCTATGTTGTCTGAGCTTAGGCGACGAAAACCAATTTCTCAGAGCTTCAATCTACCACGACTCTGAACAGTTCGGGAGATAACTCCTTCCTGCACCGGGTTTCCCTGCCCGAATCACATGATTCTTCAGAGGGTTCTTGAGTAGTTATTCCTAGGCTGCTGATCTGAATGTAGTGCCTTCCTAACTCCCTGAGTTAAGGCTATGACACCGGGGCAGGGAAATCTCATGGATTTACCGTAGCAGTAGCCATGCCGAGGAGCTTGCTCTGACTCTGAAACATAATGAAATTCCCTGGGGAAAGTGCCCTCAGGGGATTAAATCGAAACACTTAAGAGAGTCAGACAGATGGGACGATTCTCAGTGGATCGGTCTCATACTCTGTTCTTACTCAGTTTATACAGAAATCAACTGTGGCATATAGGTATACATGTGCATTCATTATTTCCAATCTAAGATACAAGGGAAATCATGGCATACAAAAACCATTTATGGGCGCATAAACATGAGCATGCATCCATGAAATTCAATTCAAAATACAAGACATAAAACACTTATCATAAACACAAGGCATGAGGCGACTATTGAGAGGGGTGCTCATTTCCACCCAACCGTAGGCTCAATGACTCCAAACGGATTTACCACTAGCCACCCCCGAGCTAGACCATGATGCTCTGAGATTCAATCTCTTGCCTCCAGCTCAACAGAGGTCAAGGATGAAGGTTACTCTCATTCTCCTGTGTTCAGAACCCCCTGTGATTCCAGAGTTTTCGGTTCTCTCCTGTGATCCTCGTCGCGGGTGCTCTCCCTCCCCCCTTTTCCCACACTTCCTTTCTTTCCTTTCTCTGCAAGATTGTGTGTGGCATGAATTGCCCCGTCCGTGGTCAGGTCTAAGAGATTTTACGGATGGACGGTTCACCCCATCCCCTCATTGACTCTTGAGGAGCCTCCCCACCTACCATCTTGACAGGAAATTCATTCCAGGGTTAGGGAGTTGTTTTGGTCTTTGAGCAAGTAAAAACCAGTATGGTATTGGTTCGGTGGAAGTTAACGCAACCATTCCAGGTCCCTTCCACCACCTTTTATTAGCCATCGTGGTATATTTTAGCACATCCCCTCCCCAGCGATCGTGCAATACATAATCATAACGAAATTTACATTCATTGACCTTTTATACAAAGGTCCATCAAATCAAACATTCACACCTTTGAGTTTGCCATAGTTCTTGGCCAATATAGTTATTTTTATAGATTGGGGGAAACAGGGTCTTACACCTTCTTGCAAAAATTGGAAGGCTTCTCCTTCCCACCTGAACCTGATGAGGTAGTGGTTGAGTACACAAAATAAATTCATTTTAAATAAATCTCTTCTTGGGATATGAAGGGGCTCTTGAGTGGATGGAGCTTGGGGAACATCTCGGATACACTTAAAATTTAGGATGAGAAATTGCTCTTTCATTTACACGGTTCTGCCCCCAATCATCAGGATGATCCAAACACTAGAGGATGGGGAATACAAGGATATTTGGTCCGTAAAGGGTATGAAATATTATTGATGCAGAAAGATCTTCGTCCAAAAAAATCTTCGTGGAATGGCATTTGGCACCAAGATGCCCCACAAATATTTTTTTTTTTTGTTGGACACTATTGCATGGTAAAATAATGACTGGTGAAAATCTAAGTCGGAGGGCAATTGAGGGCCCCTCTAGATGTTTCTTCTGCAAAATTAATAATGAAACCATCCTACATTTGTTTATGGAATGTCTGACAGTATTAGACATTTGGAAGGCTCTTCTTCAAGACATGTTTTGGAGAGTAAATTGGCTAAACTCAATACAAGCACTCTTGGGGTCCTGGGAGAAGCAATATCAGAAGTCTTTTAAAAACAAACCTATATTCAAAAGATTATGGTTGTCCCTTCCCAAATACACTTGTTGGAAAATATGGTTGGCCGGGAACATATCCATATTCAAGGAAGATAATTTATGTGCCTTTCGAGTCATTAATGCAACAAAATCCCAGATAACGAAATATCTAAACTCTCGTAAAATGAAGTTATCTTCCCCCGCAGAGACTAGATGGATTGGAGAAGGGATGTTTTGATAAGTTTCAACTTTAGCTTTGATCTCCCACCCATTCCAAGGCAAGATCATCCTGGCAGATTCAATTTCCCCCAGTGGAATTCTCTAAATGGCTCAAGTCAAATAATGCATGCACTTTATGTTTTGATGGAGCATCCAAAGGAAACCCTGGGGCGGCAAGTGTGGGAGGGGTCATTATAGACCAGAGAGGAAACCAAGAATTAAAATATGCCTGGATTTTGGGGCAAGTGACAAATAATTTGGCTAAAGAATATGCCCTTCTCAAGGGAATCCAGTTAGCTAAAGGGTTGTAGTTGCAACAATTGTACATGGTGGGAGATTCAAAGAATACCATTAGAAGGTTGATCAAAGGGGCATCTTCAAATTCTCACCAGAGCAATATTATCAAAAAAATCCAACTTGAAATTATAAGTATTCCTAAAGTCTCATTCTTTCATGTTAAAAGGGAGAATAATTGCTTGGATGACTCACAAGCCAACTCAGTAGTCTCATTGTCAAAAGGGGTAATTAGAGTTAATGGGAATTTGTCCCATCATCAAATACCTTAATTAATGCAGCACTCATATCAAATAGTGCATGTCCCATGGGTGTCAAGTCAAAATCTTGTGACGTCAGAAGTAATCGAAAATGTATGAAATCTCCACTCCAAATACATGGCATAACTTCTAGTCCCTTCAAAGCGATCTCTCTGCTCATGCAAAGAAGGGATCTCAGGCTAGGGTACACTCCAGATTCAATGGAAGGGAAATTGGTAACGGTGGTAACAGAAATTGACGTTGGGATAGTACTCCCTCTACGGTGGAAAGAAATCATGTTGATGAGTGGGCGAATTAGTTCACATGTGGGCGTAGTAACTTTGATCCAGATAGACATGCAATGCACAGATTCGGTGGTACTAGTTCAATCTGTCGAGGATTTGGAATTCGAACTCGACAAAAACTCAACCATACATGCTCTGATTTCCCAAACATACATGCTTTGATTTCCGCCGTGGACATGCTAGAATAGGAAGTGAGGCAATTGCAGTTGGACTACCACTCTCTTTCGGCTCAAGTCAATCAAATCCTTGATATCAGTATTCAATAGCAAGACAACAACATGAAAAATTGGATGTTATTCGAATCCAAGTGGAGTAGTTGCAGCTTCAGAAGGTGTCATCTCCCCCAATCCTAGTGGATTCTCCCTCCAGCAATGGATCATCTCTAGAAGCAGCACATTCCAAATTTGATTTGAATTAGCCAACACAGGAGGAAGAAATGGAAGAGAAGATTCTAGTCAATCTAATCATCTGGGTAGTTAATGTTTTATAGAACTATATGCATATTAGGTGTCTTTTATCGTAGATATATTCAGAATTTTTGGAATGTACTGAATTTTTGTAAAAGTCAGGATGATATAAGGAAAGATAGGATAGTGGTAGCATTGTTATGGTGGATGGATCAGCTAAAGAAACTTGATGTAACTTTTGTACTAACCAATGTGCTTTGGCCGCACATTTTTGCTAAATATAATTATCTCAGTTCTTGTAAAAAAAATGGAGTTTATTTCCAATCAGTTATGGTCAATTCTAATTTTTGTTTTGAATTCTTTAATTTGTGTAGGAAAACTAAGAATTTTATGTTTATATTGATAGCAAATGTAAAGCAGACTCTAGTTTTCAAACTAGGGTTCTTATACTATATATGTAACACCCCTTCTAAGTATAATGGTGTTATTAACTGTGATCATCTAATGAATGAACTAATTAGTGTGCATAAATTTATATTTTTTATAAAACTATGCAAAAATATTCTCTCATTCATAATAGCGTAATTTCTAAGTATAAATCTTTCATGGTTTTAATTTATGTTTCTCTTAGTTACCATTCAACCAAAATTTCCTCTACAACTTATTCAATTGAAGAATAAATTCACCACTAGCCAAAGCAGCATGGCCCCGTGAGTAAATGTATCATCCTCCCTTGGTCAAATTAGCATGACCAATCTAGGAGAATGTATGCCCGATGTTGCTGCTAACTAGAGAAAATCAATAGAGAGAATGAATAGATAATCAAATTGCAATAAAAGGAGGAAACCGCGGGGAATTAAAACATAGGGGAATTGTTGCAGTGAAAGTCTTGATATATTGGTTCCTCAAAGAATATAGGCGACGCATAGTAGTGTTCCTCGCTCATTCCTCAAGGAAACTATGTGCATTGGTAGATTACCCATGGCTTGATTTTTCTTTGTTTAGAGCATTGGCACCCACCGTTGAGATTGCACGCACAACCACAAGGTTTCCATCCTGAAATTGTGTGGTATTCTCACGCTTGCAAAGCTCTTTAGGATTGGTGGTTGTATTGTTAATCTAGATGTAGTGATAACGCTCCCTGTGATGGTAGGCCTTCCTCTTCCTTCTAACATTTATAGCACTAGTGTGGCGGTCCAAAGTTAAGTTGAACTATAATAAATTGCAGATTGGATTGTTATGTTGTTGGTTGTATAGCTTTAAATATACGTGACTACTGATGTTTTTTTGGTTATAAGTGGTCGGGCATTCAACAAGATTTTTTTCTCTTTAGATCTCTTCCCAATGATTGTTATGCAGCTGCGCTAGGTCGTAGGCGGGGGCGAGAGATCTTGAATTCATTTAATAAAGGATCTTGCCCAAAAACAGGGGCATTTTCGATAGAAGTCAATACCCTTCATTTGTTGAGTCTGTGTCTGTTGAGTTTACATCTGATTGTAAAGGATGGAATGGCAAGAAACCCTATAAGTTTTGAGAAACGGCTCAAGTTGAGGAACTATTAAAGTTACCGAACACTCTAATCCTCTTTTCTGTGAACAATATAGTCACCATTGACAAAACCACTTTGTAGTCTGTTGTGACCTACTTTCAAGTTTCACAAGCCAAAGCACTGTTACAAACCCAGACTCGTCTTCTTCACGAAACACTTGAGTGAAAGGATCTTCGACAACATTATGAACTAATCCCTATTCAGAACCCTCTTTTCAAAGGCAAAGACGATGATGCTAATTCAAATCAACAACCAGTGCAGCAACAACTTAGTGAGCCAACTCCAGATTCAAGTACAGATCAACTTCCTCTTTCCAAGCCAGTCATGAGACCTTGGGAAGAAATTAGACACAACAAGCATAGAATAGTGATTGGATATGAAAAGGATGTGACCTTTCATAATCTTAATTACACTAAACCGATCCAGTTTTAGATTGTTGGATTGCTTCAAGAAAGTTTAGATTCACTTGCTCCAGTTCAAAAGAAGATTCTAGTATGCCAACATTATTAGCAAGTTGGCCACATGGAAGTTCAGCACTTCGATCTTCATCCTTGCGAGCATTGCAGAAAGAAGAATCATTCTTCAAACAAAAGTTCTAACATGAAGAATAAAGAACCACTATGGGTGGATGGATTCTTGGCGATGGTCATCAATAGTTAAGAAGATATGTCAGTCATATCAATGAATTCACTCTCGAGTATTGACGCATCTTGCAATGAAAGGATTTGCATCTTCTCACCATGTCCCTAACAGAGGGGGGAAACATCAATGATTGACAGTCAGGGTTCTGGTTTCGAAGTCTTATCATTCGAGTAGCAACAAGCGAGCATGATTGGTTTGTGGTTTTCCTTAAATCACCACTTAGTAGAAGACTTACAACTTCTGCTAGACAACAATTTGTGGTTTCTCTTAAACCACCACTTAGTAGAAGACTTTCAGGTTCTGTTAGACAACAGAGTATGGTCATCTTTAAACCAATATTCAAGAGCACTTCACATTAGTAGAAACATTAAGCCTAGAGCAGGGTTCCAAAGTTTGTGGTCATCCTTAAACCACCATATTGGTTTGTGGTCTTCCTTAAACCACCATCATCATTTAGTTTTTGGTCATCCCAAAACCACCAAAGTCAGAGAGCACATTCATCCATGATCAGCTACACACGTTTTATATTTTGGTTAATATAGTGAAGTGCTATCTAAACGTTTTATATTTTGGTTTTTTCATCAAAATTGGACGACAAAATTAAACAAAAAATATATATTTAAAAAAAAAACTAAAATGTAGAATGTTTAGTATATATATATATATATATATATATATATATATATGTTGTACATATCCTTGTTATAACAAAAGGAAAGTATGAACTCTGTTAAAACAAAGATGTCAGAAGGAAGAATAAATACTGTCACGTTGAATCAATACCCTACAATGAAAGTTTGAACTCTGTTCAAACAAAGATGTCAGAAGGATGAATAAATACTGTCACGTTGAATCAATACCCTCCACAGAGAAACAATGGCATAAGAATCTTTATTTTCTTAAAATCTAAGAGAGCAGTCAAAACAGATTGATGTTGAATAAATACCCTCGGATGCATAGAGATATATATATGTTGTACATATCCTTATTATAACAAAAGGAAAGTATGAACTCTGTTAAAACAAAGATGTCAGAAGGAAGAATAAATACTGTCACGTTGAATCAATACCCTACAATGAAAGTTTGAACTCTGTTCAAACAAAGATGTCAGAAGGATGAATAAATACTGTCACGTTGAATCAATACCCTCCACAGAGAAACAATGGCATAAGAATCTTTATTTTCTTAAAATCTAAGAGAGCAGTCAAAACAGATTGATGTTGAATAAATACCCTCGGATGCATAGAGACTATGGCGTCAGACTATTTGTCTTAGTTAAATCGAAGAGGCCAGTCACTTTTTTCCAGTCAAAGACATAAATAGACTCATCAAACTTCCATCTCCAATTTTTCCACGTGGGCCCTTCTATCAGGCCACCCATCTTAAACATATCCTCCTTGGGTATAAGATTTTGAATATCAATGATTGCTGCTTTATCTGAATTTAGCTACCTTGCTAAAATACACCACATTCTTTCTATGCGTGATGCTCTTTATATACCAAAGATTCCCCCACACGGTGACTTCTGTTTTTCTCAAACTCTTGGCTAGGTACCTGGCCTGATGAACAATTATCTGTTGTTTTCCAAGACAAGATGGTCCTGCAAGGAAGGTTCCAACCATGCCTAGCACCTGAAAAGTTCCACTCCAACAAAGAAGAGACTGCTTTCTCTTCAAAACAAAGGACCTCTGAATTATGAAATCATGTGATCATCCAATACTATCGTACAAACCAAATGGTTCTTATGTTACATGAGTATTATTCATAATCCTATAAGGCTACTATATGCAAGGAGCCTCGCCTTGAAGGCAGCTGAGATTTTACCATGAATGACAACATCTATTAGGTCTATCCAGTGTTTATCTATCAGGTCTATCTATTAGGAACCATAGGAAGAACTCTAGCACCCCCAAATTTGGACCACATATACTGCCTTAATAGTTTCTCTAATTTTCTGTAATGGGTCAGAGAGTAAAACCAACAAGAACTGAAATAAACATGACTGGCTTGGACAATCTTACAAACAAAGTTTACCCTCCAACGGCAGATCTTTCTAGTACCAATCAGAAGCTTGCTATGCAACCTCTAGAGACACTGATCCCACATCTCCGCGGGATAAGTACCATAACCAAAATTAATGCACAAATATCTGACAAACTCCCCTTGCTTAATCCTTTCCCAGGGCCTCACAAACCACTCAAGGGTGACCTCGTCTCCCATAATCCGGAAATCCGTTTTGTGATCACTTACAACTGCACCTGAGGCTTTACAGAATTATTCTAGAAAAAAAATTGCTCCTTCAACCAAATCTGGTGTAATCTGGACAGAAAGAAGAAAGTCCTAATATCCTGTATGTTATATATCCTGTATGTTAATAGAGCTCAACAACTCCACAAGACACCGACAAGACTCAACAGACCTGTCTTTTTTGAGAACACTAAGAGATCAACTGAAGATAAAGAACACCTCCTATATAACGAATATGCCAGTTTTAAAACTTGCAAATCAATCTTCGACCTTAAGTTAATATTTATTGATCACTTGGCATCACAGTAGTATAATTAGAACAACAAGCACTGGATCCAAATTGCAATCACCCTGGTTTTGGCAACAACCAAGAATTAACTTGGATGGCTTTGCAAATTGACCACATTGCATTGTCCAATATTGACAATTTTTTGTTCAAAAGAAAACGAATTCACACTGGTATGATGATGCACAAACCATCCAAACATCTTAACAAACCACAATACAATTTGTTGCGATTCATTTGTAAAGCTGATGGGCATTACAACAAGGAAATTCTTACAGCATTGTTGAACGCACTATAAAAAATAAAAAAAATTGCACAAATCGTCCAGAGCTACCACTGCAGTTGGCCATCGATGAAATAATGATTCTTCACAACATCAAATAATTTTGGCACATCTCCAAGCTTTTAGAGTAATTTAAACCACTAAAATGCTCAAATTTTAATATATATATATATATATATAAGACCATTTGATATCCATCCAAGAAAACGCATTAATTGTGAAGCCAATACGCATTACAACACCAAGAAAGTTCTCATTACAACACCAAGAAAGTTCTCACGCCATAGTTGAACACACGCATACAAACAATTCATAGTCAGCACAATTAGAAAAGTTATATTCATTGTATAGTAAAAATGGGGTAATAATTGCAGAAAAATTAGCACATTACACAACAAAATGTCGCCTGTGCTCTAATTAAATAAAAATAATCAACAAACAGTTTTATAATCTATGGGGAAGAAAGGAGATAACATCCAGTAACAGAAGTACGATGCATTACAACTTAAAAATATTTTGCGCATCTCAATTTGAGGGAGTAATGCATACTACTAGAGTCGACCCTCAATGAAGTAATCTAAAGCTCAATTTTTGGCCCAAAACTGAGGCCCTGTGATATTTATGTGATAAACATTTAGAAAGAACTAGCAAAAACAGTTAAGATTGGCTTATATACAAGAAATATTTTTCAAGTAATCAACTCAATTTCGATAAACAAGTTTATCTTCGAATGGAAATAAATAAAAAAGAGCAGCTCATGCATCAGAAGGCAACTTCAAACATGTGCATATCTCAAAACAATGAAGAACAAAAGTCCTTCAAACTCGTCAATTCCTCTATTTCATTGTTTACACTGAAGAAGTTTTATAGCATCCCATTTAATCGTAAAGAAAACTTGATCCTGGGAACATGTTGATGTTGGAGATAAGATCGAATACTATTATGCTTTTATAGGAAAGAAACAATTGCCAGGTACATCAACAGGACAATAAGTTAAACAATATCCGAGGAAAGTCCAGCAAATCTAGATAACAAAATGCCAATCTACCTCCAACTTGAAAGAAAAATCGGCATCATCTTCATATTTTGATTCCAGAAAAACAGGATCAAAAGGGGAAGATTGGACTCTCGAGCATCTAGTTGAGCCTCCTCCTTTTCCTCGGATGAACTGAACCGCCATCTACATCCACATCCAGAGAACCAGAGGCACCATTTATTCTTTGGGGAGAAGGTGATCTCACGGATTCTTGCTCCAACATAGAATCTCCACTTCTGCTGCCCTGTATGACTGCGTTTGTGCTTGAAGTTGAAGCCCTAGGCTCAGACACAGCAGTAAGTGCAAGTGCAGGTGGCTGTTGAGCACGTCGTTCGCCAATTGGAGGCGTGGCATTTGAATCGTTGGTGTAATTCCTAGACCGAATAGCCAAAGTATCGAACATATCATTATAGGCCCTCATGGCAGCCAATCTCTGAGAATCGTAGGTGTAATTCCTAGACTGAGCACCCCAAGTATCGAGCATACCATCATAGGCCCTCACGGCAGCCAATCTCTCAGATCTAGCCCTTGTGGACCTCTGAAGTCGAATAAATTCCTGTTGACCCTCCCAATTATCGTCTCCTCTCCCCCGAGTTCTGTCTTCAACTCCGAAATGGGATGATGTTGCTGTAGCATTTTGGGGGGCATTAGTGTTGGATCGGGATTCCGCTCTAAGCAAATGTCTTCTTCGCGGCATCTGCCATCTATCTTCCAGACCCTCTCTTGGCAATCTATGAGCATTCCTCAAACGATTCAGTATTTGATCAGCTGCAGCGCCCAGTAAATTCTCAACACCATCGTCCCTGGGGGCTGCTTCCCTCCTATCTCCATGCCCATCTCCATCTCCGCCTGCTACTCCTCTGTTTTCATTGTGCGCTCTGGACTCTTCCCATAACCTAATTGCCTCCGCTAGCCTCCTGGAAATGGGTCTGGGTCTACCAATTCTCATCCTCTGTCTCAAACCTTCGATTCTATGTGCCCGGGGGCGGGGAGGAATCTTATCACCTTGCTCTCCTTCAATCGTGCTCTCAATCTCTGCTGCAGAATCGGCATTACCCTTACCTCGGCCGTAAATTGGAGTAATATTCATCTCTATAACCTCGCCTTTACAAACGGGGCATTCTTTAGTATTGGAGTGTACATGAAGCCATCGATATAGACAAGCCCAGCAGAACAAATGACCACAAGAGGTAACCACAGGCTCCCTGGCCATCTCCAAACAGATATTGCATTCGAAATCCGAAACGCTGTTGCTTCTTTCATCAGCTTCTTGTACAGCCCCTGAGCTATTGATATTAATATTATCGTTATTATTATGGGGTCTGTTCAAATTCTGCTTGACGGTTTCAGTGGGTCTCTCAGAATTGGAGTTATCAGCAGCATTGTTATCAATGTTAGGCTCTTCTACAACAGTGCCCATTCCATTGCCGTTTGTGTGGACAGATCTGAAAACAAAAAGAGGAGAAACCGAAGACTCACTTCTTCTAGAGGGAGAGATGGGATTGGGATTCGAATCTAAAATAGTCGGTCTGATTCGTCTTACATGTCGTCTCCAGCGCTGCCTTATTTGGCTGGATCTATAGCGCCCAGCCTGTTCAGGCTGCCCAAATAACTCATGCAACACCTCTTCCTCTTCATTCAGGACTTCTTGAACAGAACGCTGAGGATCTTGAAAGCCCCGATAAAGGTTCAGAAACTCAATCCTCGGGCACACTCGCTCGCGAATCGAACCCTCGCCGATCAATATTTCGTCGTTGTTTGGCGCCGCCGTCGATCCCGATCCCGACCCGAGTTCTAAACCCATAACCACCGGAGGCGCAGGACAGAGGTTCAAGCTAAGATCCATAGCCATACCCTCATTCTCTCCACGATCTGCCATTCTTTTCTGGGTCATCAAAATACTTGCTATACTTGATCTGCCCTCATTTATTTTGCCCTTACCACTGAAAAATCCGGATCACTCCTCACCTGCGATAGCAAGAATTTTCAATCTCACAAAGGTCAAAATCACAAATTCCGGCAGGCTTCTTTTTTAGATTATAAACCAAATTGATCAACGTATCCCCTGGAGACCTGATACTTTTGCTTTTCACTGGAAGGGTTCTGCACAAGATAAGAGAGATTATGAACCTACCATTCGATCAAATCCAGGCTTAAGTGGTTCGATCAAATCCAGGCTTAAGTGGTTCCTGCAAAGCACAGCTATCTAAGACGGTTGACAATAACAAGGTTAAAACGACTCTTATATATAGGATATAGTGAGTTGAGGTGGCTATCTTCTTTACCCTCTCCAGTGTGTCGGCCAAGTAGTTTTTAAGTTCTTTTAAGTTTTTCCGTTGTTGAATTTATTTACGATTTCAAAAATATAATTTAATCAATAAAAAAAATTTATAGTTGAATTTTAATGAAATGAAATTTTGAAATAAAAAATATAAAAATTACGATTTTATCATTAATTTATTTTACAGTTTTAGTGGATCTAATGGTTAAGAATATGTCACAAGTTCGAATCTAAAGGAGGTAGGGTATGTATACCTCAGTAAACTTTACCAATCAAATCGCTAAATAAAAGGAGTACCTTGTCCCACAAACAACCTTAAAAATAGATTATTATTATTACTATTATTATTTTATAATTAAATTTTAATGAAATGAAATTCTAAAATAAAAAATATTTAAACTACACCCTCATTAATCCTTGAGCATTTTTTTAATCCTTCAGCATTTTTTATATGAAAATTTGTGAACTTCACTGTTTTTCACGTAATTTTCCATGTTATATCATATTTGAAAATGTAAATCTTTACCTTTATCTCCTAGAGTGAGGGTTATTTATATTTTACATAATTTTCCATAGTACATAAAGTATTTACTACACTTCTAAATGTATATTTTTACTTTTCATTTCTTGTTTTTATAACAATGAGTTTCTCCTATTTTTATAAGAGCAAAGGTGTAAATGAGATGAAGAGTAAAGTTGAAGTGGTTTGAGGAGAAGGTTGGGAGGTAGGTTTTGCACTCTCTCCACTTGGGTTCAAATCCTCGATGAGTTTTTGGTCAATTATGATAAGGCTAGCAGAGTAGATGCCCCCTTAATAGAAGTCCACTACAATGTGCCTTGGGATGCATCGACTCACAAGTTAACGGTATATCTAACTTGCGTGCTATTGACCCAGATCACTCTAATCAGTTATGGATTCCCATGGTTAAAAAAAAGTAAATAATGTAAAGAGTAAAGATGTATAAATTAGAAACTTGCCAATTTTGTCATTTTATTAATGTTTATATATTAAATTTTCTAAAATAACTAATTATGAAGTTTAAATAAAAAAGATAACAAAGAATTAAGATCTTTATGCTTGAATTAATGAAATTCCATTTATTTGGCATGAATGTCATGTAGGTGAACTCGAAAGCTTCTCGATGCATTGAATGCAAAGTTGCATGATAGAGCATTCAACGGTTTGAGAGAAGGGATGTCTGAGGTATGGGCGATGACGGTTTGAGTGAAGGGATGCTTGAGGTATGGGTCACTATAATCTCTATGTAACAAGTTATAGCCAATAAGAGAATGAATTTGAGCAAGTCCCCTAAGATTGGCTTCTAGGGAAACCCTAAAAATGTTGTTGTAGAAATATCCATTGTAGATTTGTCCTAGGGAAACTGTTTAGGTTTTTTTTATTGAAATTCAAGCTCTGAGTTTTGTGAAGATTTGGTTTAAGTTATACTTAGAGGAGCTAAGGGAAGGACTTAAGATCCACAATTTGGACAAAGAACCTCTAAAATTTATCACTACCTATGGTTGAATATGATGCCCAAAGAAATGTTGTTGCCCCAAAAGAAAAACTGAGAGATAGATGCAGTGTTGTGGCACTATATGTCTCTTTAACAATGGATGTGGTGGTGCATTGTAAAACTCCCTTGTAGTTATATAAAATCGCAGCGTTGGGAGCAATGGACTTAGCATTTTGTGGTTAGTATGTTGCTCGATGAGATCCTGTAGACAAGGCAGAATCGCACCTTAGGGTAGTGGATTGAAAACCCTAGATAGGTTTCCCTAGGACATGCCACATATGCTATATAACATTGGCACACCCATGAATATAAGGATGCTACTGTGATATGCTGGAATCATTGGGACAATCTGGTGCTTGACATATGTTGTTTGGTTTGGATGTATAATGAAATGCTAGAAGCGATTTGGAGCTGGAAATGGCGAGAGTTCAAGAAGAACAAGAGCGGAGATTTACGTGGCAATAGAGCGTTAGGAGGGAGAGCTTAGTAACAAAAGATTTATAACAACTCTACGTATTGAGAACCTTAACTTGACTTTGGTGGAGATATGCAAAACCCTAGTCAAATTAGGTTATGAGGCGGTATGGAAGTGTTGGTCATGATATAGGTCCTTGAGTTGCATTTGCATGAAGATATCTAATAGGATAATTTGGTGCACACAGAGAGATGAAGGACTGGGTTGTTATGATTGCAGGCTTGCATCGGTGGAATTATGTTGTTGTGGCTCTTCTAAGCATAGAGGAGGATGAAAAATCATGGCAACTAGATTACCATGGACTTTCCATCATGGTAGTAATGATGCATATATTGATGATGATTGTGGAGGAACGAGCATCTTGAATACCATATGAGAGGAAGGCTATTGTTATGTGTGATGTGCAATGGTCAAATAATAGCAACCAATGGATGAGGAGCTCTCTAGAAACAACTTTGGAGAGCCAGTGTGAGGCTAGGTGTTGAAGAAAAACAAAACATGGGAGAGGTGTCTTGTGTGGAAATGCAGTGTTGATCATGTGTGCATTGGTGCCTACGCAGAGGACAAGATCGATTCGATGGTGAAGGTAGATTACATGCCCAGAATGCCATGTTGTAAATCAATGAAATACCTATGGCTTCCTCAAGCATATACATGGTTCTTATTCAAGAATGGAGTTAGTGCTATCTCTGTTGCTTGAGAGTGCACAAGTTATTTGTTTGTTGATTATGAATATGCTTTCTCATGGAATCAACTGTTGGTCAAAAGGAAGCGTGCAGAAAAGTACAATTGTGCTAGAGGCCGAATTTTTTGGACTTACTATGTAAAGTGAAGATGCAAGGCAATGGCCACGCCTATGGTATCAAATCTAAAGTTGTTCCAGGATATGACTTCAGAGACTATGGATGTTACTTTATACAGGCAGATGGTGGGTTCATTGATGTACTTGACGAACATGAGATCAGGTATATGTTTTGTTGTGAATACCCTGAGTCAATATATGGAGCAGCCCAGGAAAGTTCATTTGGTCGCAGCAAAACATGTGATGAGGTACCTTAAAGGTACAATGGATTGTGAGCTCGAGTATGTTTCAGACAGTAAGATCAGTCTACTTGGATATTCAGATTCAGATTGGGTTGGTAGTGTTGCAAACCGGAAAAGTACATTAGGATGTTGCTTCACTTTGGGATCCGATATGATTTCATGGATCAATAAGAAGCAGTCATGTGTAGCACTCAGTACGGTTGAGGCAGAGTATGCGGCAGCATGTGCAGCAAGTCTCGAAGCAGTATGGCTTCGGAAATTGTTGACTGGATTATTCGATATTGCGATGGAGGCGACCTATATCTTGTGCGACGACCAGAGTTGTATAAAGTTGTCAGAGAACCCCGTGTTTCAGGATAAATCAAAGCATATCGAAATTAGGTATCACTATATTAGGGATATATTGTAGAAGGGAGCAGTGAGGCTCCAATGTGTGGCTACTGATGAGCAGGTTGCGGATGTGCTGATAAAGCCATTGTCAAGAACAAAGTCCGAGTACTTCAGTGACAAGCTCAACATATTCTCTCTTTAGAGGGAGTGATGGCTTCAGATGTTATCTCAGGGTAGTGGATGTCATGATGACATGTTGTAGCTATTGAAGCTACCCACCGACCCTGGATGCATGCTGAAGAGACGAGGTACAGACGTTATCGCAGGGTACTGGATGTCATGCACAAAGATATCCGAGTTTTCTGTGGGAAACTGGATAGTTTCATGATGACATGTTGTAGCTATTGGAGAGCTACCCACCGGCCTTGGATGCATGATGTGAAGTCACTATGGATTTCCTGTTATGTATAGATTTGTGTGTTCGACAGTCAATGGTCATGAGCTCATGTGGATGGCAACAGTGTTAGAGTCTGTGCTGGATAGAATACCTTCCTCATTAAGAGGGAGTGTTGAGATTTTATGTAATTTCAGAAGTTATTCCTAAGTGTAATTGTGAAGGAATCTATACTGAGGAAAGTTTGCAGGGTTTTCTCCCCCTTGAGGGTTTCCCTGAGGATACATCTTTTTGTTCTGTGGATATCTATCTTTCAGTTGTGATCCTTTTGCATATTAAATAATAATAAAATAATATACAATATTGTCTCTTATGAAAAACCAACAAGGCATTGTTTAGCGATTAGAGGATGAGCATTTAACTTGTTCAGGCTGATCTCTAGTTCAAGGACACTATTTACTCAACACAAATCATATGATATCACTCATTTTCATGTTAGAATATTGAAATATGGTGGGAGGCATGATGGGGAACAAGGAGACCTAGGGTATTCTCATATTCTATGGTCCTCAAACACTATCTTTCCTTACGTCATGGTTCATGGAGGATGATCTATTAGATTATTCAGATGATCCTTTGGGGGATCAAGAAATCTAGGCTGACCCAAAGGACATCCAACTCAACATGGACCCTATGAATCTCACTCTACTAGCATCCAAATCGAAAGAAGAACTTACTATTTGTAAGATCCCTTTAGGAGTGACGCCATAGTTATGTTATCACCTTGGTTCGACTGCTTGTACAGAAGAATCGAAGGTGATTATCACCTCGGCTCCCTTTGGAAGTCAATTCCCACACGAGGAACATTTATACTAGGTTGCAGCAGGACATCTATCGGATGAGGGTAATCAAGTTAGTCTCATGGAGCAAGCATGGATTTTAATCCCATCCCAAATAAAATATCCCATCAGAGCAACCATCGAAGGGGAAATCCCTCTCAATTTGATGGCAGGAGGATTTGGTTCAAGGGACTTTGAAGGTGACATTCATGGCTTAGAGGGGTATAACTTCATCGGGAAATCCTTATGGATGAATAATGAACAACCTCTCCCACTCCTCTACCTCCCTGGCACTAGAGCTTCTACAATTGGAGTTATAGGACTAGGAGGATGAAGGAACCTTGGAAAGATAAGAAAGTGCATTAAACGTAAATATGAGGTTATCAACGTGCTCCTAGGGGACAATGTGAAGTTAAATGAAATAATAGAGTTTGAAACATCTTCGTTGGTTAGAAGATTTCCAAGTCAAAGGATGGGAGCGACTTCTCTAAAAAACTGGACTAAGGAGAATTTCAATGTTGTATTGAGTTACATTTCGAGAAGTATAGTTCTTGTTAAAGGCTAGCTAACATGGTCCTTTTCGAGCTATAGAAGATGCCAACAAAATCTTGCAAAATTGCTAAGGAGAATCTCAACATTGTATTGGGTTACATTCTCCTTTCGAACTATAGAAAACACCAACCAAAATCTTGCAAAGTTGCTAAGGAGAGTCTCAACATTGTATTGGGTTACATTATGAAAAGTATGGTTCTTGTTAAAGACTAGCTATAGCTATCGTGGTCCTTTCGAGCTACATAAGATGGCAACAAAATCTTGCAAAATTGCTAGAAATGGAGTTCCGAGGGCCTTTCGTGGTCCTTTCGAGCTACATAAGATGGCAACAAAATCTTGCAAAATTGCTAGAAATGGAGTTTCGAGGGCCTTTCTTAAAAAGTGGCATCTTGACTTTGACGTGCCATCGACACAAATATACTTCAACCCTATGTGGATTAGAATGCTAGGCCTCCCTCTGATTTTTTGGTCCCATGATGTTAAGGGGCGAAATTAGGGAGTTTCAAATTTTTATTGGGCAATTTTTTTTTGTGATAGTGTTTTTTTATTATTCAACTAAAGGGGCGAAATTAGGGAGTTTCAAATTTTTATTGGGCGAATTTTTTTTATGATAGTGTTTTTTAATTATTCATCTTCAATTTGTTTTTAAAAAAATTGCATATAAAGGATTATTCCCTACTTATTTAAGGGTGAGGAAAAAAAATATTTTTAGCCTTGGAATTTGGATCTGCAACCTTCCAATCGCCTGATTGTTAGAATTAATGATTAATTTAGGGGTTGGTTGAAGATTTATAGGAGGTTATTGAGATATTCTCTCAACCTCTCCCTCCATGAGTGGAATCAGTTGGATCTGAATCCAACTATATATATGTGTACTGTGTTGTGTTTAATATAGCAATACAATATTATTTTGTGTAAAATTTTCGTGTTATGGTTGCTCTCTTAAATTCTGTCATGGTATCAGAGCTAGAACAGCCCTGACTCTCTCACCAGAGGGGCTGGAATATGAGAGCAATGTGAGATGAATCCGCTGCTGTAGATTGTAGGTTATAGTGTGAGCGTAGATTCGTTTTTTATGTGTGTTACGAGAGTGTTGTGAAGACGCCGATCTAGAGCTAGCGTAGAAGAGAAGAACTTCCTTGCCGCCTTGCAGAACAATCACCAGAGCCGTGTGTGGATCAAGAGGAGACATCACCATTTGAGGTTGTGTAAATCTGCAGAGATCTTCTATCAATGTTCAGATCTGAAGAGAGGCTCACATATTAATGGAAGTCACTATGTGTTCTTTTCTATGCATAAATTTGACTCAATAGTGCTTTCGCATAATGCAATCATTGTCGAATTTGCGTTTAAAGATTGGATCTGGTGCGTTATTGAATCTGCTGAGTCAATTCAGTGTTTTTTATCTAATTGAGAAAGAAAACGGGTGTGTTGACTTGCATATTGTTCGACAAGGTCGTTGTTATGAGTTTAAAAAAAAAAAAAGCCAAGGAGAAAAAGATTTGTTGTTTGCAGATCTGGTCATTATATTGAAGATTTGATTATGTTGCCTATGAGATCCATACAGAGACCGAAACAAGAACATACAGATCGGTGGGTGCCTATCCATATTCAGATCGCAGAGATTGACTGGTGGAAGCGTTTTTCGAAGAAGATGAAGACTGCTCATTGCCTGCTTTCCTGGTTGAAGTTGTTGAGCATCACGGATRGTGGCGGGGTTTTATGGTTAGATTTGCAGATCTGAATTTTCGTAAAAAWAAAAATAAAAATGTCAATAATGTTCTTGCATGTGTGTAGAAGGTCATTTTGGAGGATTGATTGCTGAATACATTCCGTAACTAGAGTACTTTCCTACAAAACTGTTGAAATTTATTCTTCGGGGTTATTTCACAGATGGAAGTATTTCAATAAGGTGGTTTAGTATCTAGACTCTTCTTCGAGGGTGTCAAGAATCTTTGATCTTACAAATTCATTAAAGATGGTCAGAAGCATTTTTTATCTTAAATGAGTCGAGAGGGAAGTTCGAAGTTGTGGAGAAGAAAGAACATAAACCGAGAGATTTCAGAGTGGGTGAGAGTGTTGATGAAGACCAGATCAGACAGAGATCTATGTTGTAATTTGAGAATTACGTGGTTTATTTGTAATGTAATCATTAAGAGAGGGTGTTAGAATTAATGATTAATTTAGGGGTTGGTTGAAGATTTATAGGAGGTTGTTGAGATATTCTCTCAACCTCTCCATCCATGAGTGGAATCAGTTGGATCTGAATCCAACTATATATATGTGTACTGTGTTGTGTTTAATATAGCAATACAATATTATTTTGTGTAAAATTTTCGTGTTATGACTGCTCTCTTAAATTCTGTCACTGATTTCCAAAAAAATGGAGATTACTAATCGCAATTTTGCCCTCCCCATCTGATATAAATCAGGCTTCATGCTTCCATTCGCCTCAATTTCGTAGTATGTTGAGTATTTGAATGCAAACTTAGAACCATTGAGCAGAGCATGATTTCTAGGCTTCATGCTTCCATTCGCCTCAATTTCGTAGTATGTTGAGTATTTGAATGCAAACTTAGAACCATTGAGCAGAGCATGATTTCTTGGTAGGGTAGAGCACAATTTAGCACGATTTATTGGCAATGTGTGGAAGGTATTTGGACGAGGGTATTGACAAAGTAGAGCACCCTTAAGCAGTAGCACGATTCTTGGGTAGCACCTGAAGGTATGTGCACAATTTCCAAGAGTCAAGATCCTTTACACATGAAAACATCTTTTCGTACATATTTACATTCCATGTTATAATGAACTAGAACGGTGCTATTATTTTTAGCAAAAACATTACTACTGAATAATAAAAATTCCATGTTATAATGAACTAGAACGGTGCTATCATTTTTAGCAAAAACATCAATACTGAATAATAAAAATCACAGCGTGAATTATTCCAAAGTGATTTAAAGCATTTCATTCATCAACAAAAAAAAATGAATTGAGTTTTGATTGCATCTGGAGTGGGTTAATATACTAATATGGTTTTAAGGGTTTTGGTTCAATTGCTCTTCTATAGTTTCCCTCAGCGATCTAGCAACTTCAAATGTTAATGAAACCATAAAATTGCTTTCCTTTTTTTTGAAAGACGGACGCTTTAACATAAAATTTTAGATCGTTTTAATAAGGATTGAGTTTGGTTTAATGTTTATGGTCTTAAGTCGTCTTTATAGAGGTCGATGAATCTTATCTTGAACCAAAAGCATTCGAGTTTATTCACTTTAAATTAAAACCCAAAACCCAAAATTTCAAGGTGTATTTGCATATGAATTTTGGTGTTTTTTTTTTGGTGAGTGTGAGTATCTGTATTACTAAAAAAGACTAATATACAAAAAGAGGAACTCCCTGGTTTGCCAAAAAGGAAACCAGCCCAGGGGTTCCGGAGTTGCGTTCTTGGAGATAGCAGAGGGGTATAGCTGGATCTCCACATTGAGAAATCGGTCCAGTCCCATCATATCCAGTTTTGACAAGCTAATCATAACAAAACCATAAAAACACAAGACAACAATTAAGACTGACCCAGGAACATTCACTGATCATTGGCTACCCGGTGCTAGTCCAGGATTATGAGATTCTTCTTTCCGTCTTTCGCCTTGTCCTTGCTCTCCTCCCTCTGGGCCACCGTGTGGGTCTTCCTGATTCGGGTTGGTGCTCCATTCCCATCAACATGTGTGATGTCCATATGATGCACGTAGCACAGGTATAAGTGGAATTGGGCAGCCATTCGCTTCAACTTCTCCTTCTGGTTCTTCTGGTCCTCTACAAATCGTTTTGTACTGGCGTCCAGGTTGTTGAGGCGACTCAGAATTTCTTTTAGCATTTTTTTTTGGGCCTTGTTACCCTTCCGACTGGCAGCTTTCTTTTCTGTGCTCACTTTGCCTATTAACATCTATGTCCGCCATGCCATCTCTACCGTCTTATGGTAGAGGGTTTCCCTGGACTGCGTGGTCCCTGGGTCCGTTATCCAGTCCGCTTCCTGGCTCAGTTCCTCCCAGGCTTTGCCCTTGCGCTTGGCAGTGATTTTCCTCTCCCACCTAGTGATGGTCGCTTGTCCTTTCGGTTCGACCAGCGCCTGGAAGGTGCCCTTGGCATCTCGGGTTGCTTGCTCCATCCCTGAAATCTTCCTATGGCTTGTTGGATTTTCTTCCATCTGGGTCTTTCTTTTGAGGTGCTTTTTCTTCATACGCACCATCTTGGATGGCTTGTGGCGATTCTTTCCCTGAATTCTCCTCCTGTTCCTATCGACCGAAGGGTTCCTTCTTGCCGGGCCCTTGTTTTTGTGGTGGCTTCTGCTGTTGCGCTTTGTCCGACTGCATCTATTCCTAGTGCTTCACCTTTTATGGAAATTCTCCTGCTGCGAACTCGTGCTTGCAATCATGGTCTGCTCGTAGAGGTGGTCCTTCCCATCCTTTTTCTCTGTCTCGGTATGTGTGACCATGACAATCCGTTCGTTATCCCTGCGTCGGCCATTGCCCCTGCTCATTGTGTAACCAACTTTTCTCTTCCTCGTACCTATTCTTGGGAGGGGTGTGACCCTACTGGTGCGTGGTAACATCTTTTGTCCTACGTCACTCACGGCCAGCTGAGTCCCATTTGTATTTTCCCCTGCACTAACCCTGCGCTTATTCCTACTGATGTGACCTTGATGCCGTACCCCCATATGTTGTGTGGTCCGATCCCGCATTGTCACTTGTAATTGGGTGTTGGCCATGAAGATTCTGCTTGGATTCGTCGTGCCCGCCTATTGGCCTTGCACCACTTCTCTCGATTTGACCTTCCGTACTTAAGCTGTCGTCACGATCTTTTGTCGCTAGTTGTATGCAATCTGTTCTGAATTGACCGTTTGGGATGTTGCTCCAGGTGGTGTCTAACTCTGATCCTTCCTTGCTAACCCCTTCATTAGCAATTCTGTCCGCCAGGCCATTCGCTGACCTGCGTACCCAACGCAACTCCACTGTGTTCATCTTTTGCAGATGTTCCTGGATTTTTTTGCAGGGAGTGTGCCAAGCGCCAGTGTCTCTGAACTTTGCCCACTTTGGTGCCATTTTGGAGTTTCTTCACCGTGTTGATTACCAAAGTGGAGTCACCTTCCACGATAGTGTTTGTCATCCTTTCACGGCTTAGAATCTCGAGGCCGATCTTCAGGGCTCCGAATTCCGCTGCGTTGTTAGTTGACTTTCCCATACTCTCGGCGTACAACCAGATTATGTTGTCGCCACTATCCTTGATAACCCCACCCATTCCTGTCATGCTTGGGTTTCCTTTTGCCGCCTTGTCGAAATTCAACTTGAGGGACCCTACTGGAGGGGGATTCCAGTTGCGCTCACCTAGTTGGAGTTGCGGTGGTCGTCCTATTTGTGTTCGGTTGCGCCCGTCTTTTAGGTGAAAAGCTTCTAGGACTCTAGAGTCCCGACCTATGAGTTGCGCTTTCCCATTCTTGCAGTTGCGGCTCTGCACCGTTTCTCTTGTCATGGAGATTATTTTTTCTTTGATTTTCCCTTTCAGGAGGCTTTCATTATTGAAGAGGTGTCGGTTCCTTTCTTTCCATAATGTCCATATGATCATCCCCGGAATGAGAGTCCAACATAGATTCACCTCTTCATTTTCTCTGTAACTCTCGTTCCAGTTGTTGATGGTTGCGCAAATGTTACCTCGGGTCCTATTGGACTGTCGAAAAATACTTGCCGCCGAGTCCCAGATCTCTTATGTGTAGGTACATTCATCGAGGAGATGATTCATTGTTTCTTCCTTAGCTTGACAGAGGTGGCACCATGACGGACCTATGAAGCCCCTTTTCCTTAGGTTTTCCCAGGTTATAATTCGGTTGTGAAGTACTAACCATTTGAAAATTTCTATTTTTGGCCACTGGGGGCTGCTCTAGAGCTTATCCCATAGTTGCTCTAGGTCTTCTTGGTCTTGGTCCACGATGTAATGTCGGGCTTCCTTCAAGTTGAATTCCCCGCCATTTTTTCGGCCCCATCTTAATTGGTCTTCTTCTTTCGAGACTGCAATTTTCCTTTTCCTCAACTCCTCCTCCACCTCTTTCGGTATGGTTGTGGTCCGATCGCTAGTTTGGGAATTGAGATTGTCCCAGATTCTCCATCTGTTTCGATCTGTTTCTTGCTTCCAATAGTGGTGGACATTTGTTTTGCCTTGCGCGATCATGTCCTGTTGGAGTTCCTCCTTGTCCGGATTTCCCATCTTGTGTTCCTGTTGCCAGGCACCTCCCAGAGTCTGGCTGTTTTACCATTCCTTACTTCCCAGAAGCTATGTGTCTGGACCCAGTTTTTGTTGCACCAAGCTAGGTTCCAGATGGCTGATCCCTCCCTGGTGCCCATAAAATGAATTCAGTCCTGGTCGTTTATGTCTGGGGCATACTTGGCCTTCCAAAGGGTTTCCCACGGGATAGAAGTTTCTTTAACCCATCGCCACCAGAGTTTCGCCCCATAGGCTTCGTTGGTTACTTGTGGATCTTGTAGCCCCAGTCCTCCTTTGCATTTTGGCTTGCACACCTTCTCCCAAGCCACCAGGGCCCATCTTTTCTTTGTTTCCGCTCCTCGCCATAGGAAGTCCCTTTGGATGGTCCTTATTTTTGTAGTATTCCTTTGGGGGTGGGAAATACAGACATCATATAGGTTGGAATTGCTTGCAAAACCGTCTTGGTTAGTACCAGTCTCCTCGCAAGGTTGAGGGATTTGTACGTCCAATTTTTCACCCTCTCCTGTAGCTTGTTGAACACTCCTTCCCAAGTTTCCATTTTGTAAGCTTTGTCCGTCAGGGGGATGCCCAAGTATTTAGTTGGGAGAGTTTTGCGCTCAAAGCCCAAAATATTTTCCAGGTTCCTTTGGATTGCAGGGTTGGTGTTGAAAAAGTAAATCATCGATTTGGAATGGTGGATCTCGCCTCCCGAGGCTTCCCCAAACTCTTCTAAGATCCTTTTGAACGTTTTTGCTTCCTTGACCGTGGGTATGCCACGGAGTAAGGTGTCATCCACGAATTGTTGGTGTGTGGAAGTAGGGTAGTTTTCGAAAGGTTTGAGGCGTGTTATTTCTCCTGTTGCTGTTGCGCTTTTTATGCTTCAATTGAGACCTTCCATCATCAGGATGAACAGGAAGGGGGATCACGGGTCTCTTTGTCTGATGCCTCTAGTGTGCCAAAAGTGTTTGGTTGGGGCTCCATTTATCAAGAGAGAGTAACTTGTCGTTGAGACTAGGCTGATAATCTAGCTGATCTAATGTTGGGTGAAACCAAAGGCTTCCAGAGTCTTAACCATGTAGTGCCAACTAATTTTGTCATAGGATTTTGCTAGATCAAGTTGCATTATCATCCCCCCTCTCCTCTGGATTTTCAAAGTGTGGATTAGCTCATGGGCATGGATGATGTTGTCCATGATTTGTCGTCCTTCCACAAAACCCGCATGTTCTTGTGAAATCAATGTGGGTAGGAAGGGTTTCAATCTATTGGCTACGACTTTAGAGATTATCTTGTAAACCACATTGCATAAAGCTATGGGTCTGTAGCGGTCAGGGGTCCTTGCTTCATTTTCTTTGGGGATTAGAGTAATCATTGTGGCATTTAATGCTTTTAGGATGGAGGCCGACCGTCTAGAGTCCTCCACCACCCTTTAAACATCGTGTTTGACCACTTCCCAACAGGCTTTGAAGAATTCCACTGTGAAACCATCTAGACTTGGAGCTTTCTCGTTGGGCATCTCCTGGATCACTTGATCAATTTCCTCCTTAGCTATGGCTTTGTTTAGGTTGTTATTCTGTTCCTCGGTGACTAGACGAGGGATGTGTTGTGTTATCCTTTGGATGGCCTCCGTTCGGTTTTTGTTGGGTTCCTGGGCTATCACATGGAAGTGACTTACCAGGGTATTTTCAATCTCCTTGTGGGATTCTCGCTCGATCCCATCTTGATCCTTAATTTTCAGGATTTTGTTGTGGGCTCTTCTGGCAATGTTTGTTCTATGAAAAAACTTGGTGTTCCTCTCTCCTTCCTTTAGCCATCTGATTCGGGACTTTTGGTGCCATAGAATTTCTTCCTGCTGGCATCTTCCTTCCCATTCCTGGGTCATTTGGATCTCTTCCTTTTTTCGGTCCTCTGTGTAGCCCTCTACTATGCAAACTTCCTGGAGTCTTCTCATTTTGTCTTCAATATTTTTCTTCTCTTGGTTTATGTTGCCAAAAATTTCCTTGTTCCAATCCCCGAGCTTATATTTGATGTACTTTAGTTTCTTATAGAGTTTGAACATCCATGTCCCTTGCTCCGGTTGTTCCTCTCGCCACCACTAGTTGATGTTCTCCTTGAAGGTGGGGTGTACAATCCAAAATTTCTCAAATCTGAATGGTCCATTCTTCGGGGTGGTTGGGAAGTCTGCCTCCAGTTGGACTGGCCAGTGATCAGAACCCCCCCAGGGAAGGATGCTGCAATCTAAGGTTAACCCCTGCATAATGATGGATTCCGACACCAAGAATCTGTCTAGTCTTGTCGCAACCTGATGTTGATTTATCCGTTTATTGTTCCAAGTGAAATGTTCGTTATTGGTTCTGAGGTCCACCATCTTCGGTGTGTATATGAACATTGAGAATTCTTCCGCATCTCTATCCAATCTCCTGGTGCCTCCTTTTTTTTCCGCAAGTGATGTGATGATGTTGAAGTCCCCTGCCAGGATACAGTGGAGGTTGTTGGAGCGGGCTTTTAGGTCTTCTAGGTCTAGAAGCATTCTTCTCTTTTCCTCTATCATCTGGGGTCCATACACATTAGTGCAATGAATCATCTCCATATTCCCAATGATTTGCATGTTAACCGAAAGTGTGTGCCTGGTCGCCTCGGTTGCTATTAGGTTCATCACTTGTGAGTTCCACAAGGTGAGGATTCCTCCTGCCATCTGCTATCCTTCGACAGCCAACAACTTGTACTTGCTCCATTGTTTTTTGCTGATTGTTTCCATTCTGTCTACAGTGCATTTTGTCTCTTGGATGAAACAGAGGTCCGGTTGTTCCTTCCTAAGTCTATTTCTAAGAATTCTTTGCTTTCGTGGGTTGTTTAGGCCTCTTATATTCCATGTTATAATCTTCATTTAAACATGTGGGGGGGAGTTGGGAAAGAGATTTTTGATCTTACATGAGTTTATCGGCAGAGTTCCTAGTTCCTGTAGGGCTACGCTGTTTGATTTCCTACCTTTTTTCCTTCTTGTCTGCTTAGGTGAGAGTTGCGGTTGTCCTTCACCTACTTTGATTCCTAGGTGTCCTATCTCCCTGTGTGTGCACTTGAGCCCTCTGGATTTGGCTTCCTCCCGTAGGAGGAACAGGTATTGGATGCGATCTAGTTGCTCTGCTGGTACATTGTCTACACCCTGCCTTTTCCATTGCTTCAGTATGTTCGAGAGATTGATCCCTTCCCTTTCCACAATGTCTCTAAGATTAGGATCTTCTGTTCCTACCTCGCTTGGAGTCATTTCCGCGTCTTCGTCTGCCTCCTGCATGAGGGTGGGGGTATCTCTGGTTTCTCCGTCCATAGGAGTTGCGCTACCCCCTTTTCCCATCTCCTTTCTTGGGCTATCTATATCCTCATTTGTTGCTTGTTCCTTGGCTTTTTTAGCTTTTGTCTTTTCCTTTCCTCCTTCCTCCTCTTTGTTGGTCTTGTCTCGTCCTTCTGCTTTATTCCTGGCCTTCGGATTGCTCCCTGTTGGGGTTTTACTTTGTTTCTTGTTAGCTTTGTTCCTGTGGTTTGGTTTTATAAACCCATCTTCATCCTGTTGTAGTTTGGTGTTTTCTGCTTCTTGTTTTTTCATGATCGGACATTCTCTGATTAGGTGTCCATGTTCGTGACATCTCTTGCATCTAAAGGGGATCTGCTCATAGTCAATGTTTTGTATCCATTCCTCATCCCCGAATTCTAGGCTTATGGCTTCTGGGAGTGCCCCTGACACATCCATCTCTATGCAGATTCTTGCATAGGAGGTGTATCGTCCTTTTAGGGTTGCTTCTGATGTCTTCACGTATTTTTCCAGTTTGTTCCCTATTGCTTCAAAGGTGGAAGGTAGCCAGTAATCTAACGGCAAGGAGTAAAGTCTCAGCCATATAGGTACATTTTTGAAAGTTTCTTTCTCTGGGGAGAAGTTTTCCTTCCATGGTCGCATGTACAGTCATGCTGAGGCGTGGAAGTATGCCCCCCCTCAAAGATCTTATCCCTATCTTCTAGGTTCATGAAAACTGTTGTAAAGAAGCCTTTCGAGCCCAGGTGAAGATCCACTTCTCCGCTTGGCTTCCATTGATATTTAATCCAATTGCGCAACGTTCTTTCTGTGGGCCACAAACCCATAAACTTGCAGATTAGCGCATGCGTCTTCATCTGGTCCCTGTAGAGTTGCGTTTGCGGATTGTCCAGTATTACCTTAGGTATCATTGTTGTCTTTGGTTAACATGGGTTGCACCCTTCTGCCCCATTGGGGCTCATCGTTTCTTGTGCAACATTCTGAGTTTCTCTGGCTTCTTCCCCCATGCCATCGCTTTTCCTCTGGTTGCTTTCTTGACTCTTTTTTAGTTCTGATCTTGAGGTGCTTGTCATTGGTGTCTTGAAACCTACGCCTCGTGGGCCTTTCCCTCTGTCTACTACTACCTGCTTGTATGAGGGGGTTCCATTACCGCCCCCCTTGGTAGTCATGCTGTCCTCTGATGTGGCCGCGACTACCAAACCCTAGCTTGTAGTTGCTCCAGTCTCCTCCGCAGCAGTCAACAGTGCTTATGAATTTGGTGTTGCTCAAGCATGTAGTTCTAATTGTGTAGCTTTATCATTCTAAGTTTTAAGTCTTCTATTTGCTGATTCATTTTGGTTTTCAAATGTTCCCATTTGACTTTGCAAGTGCGTGGCTCCCACCGTTGGATAGCATACAGTGGGTAAACTCATTTAAATAAAGAATAAGTAACATTAATACTAGTGAGAATTAATTATAGAAAAACCATACACATGCAATATCAATATTTAGTAAATTAAAATGTAGAATATTTAAATTATTTTTTTATTCAAAGAAAAAATTCCTAATTTTATATCATGGAGTTGAGAAACAAAATTATATTCGATATGAGCTTAAGCACCCATGAAAATTAAAATTCAGTATGTGCTTAAGCACCCACAAAAATAGAGTTGTCAACTTAACAATTCATATGTTCTGTTTATCAACTCTACACCTATCTCAGAAAACAATAATGAAAACTGGTTTAAGATTTACATCATCAGACAAAAACCAAGGAATCTATTCTTGAAACATCCATATATCCCACATATATGCCACCTATTGATTAGAAAGAAGCTACCATCAGACCAGAAATAATATTTCCATCATTACAAATCAAATAAGATAGACACTGGCCCAAGCATAGGTCTTGTAAGCTAACACCACAGACTTGGTGGGGGGTTGGTCCCCCACCTCTGACCTCCATCTGTAGCACACCAAGTTGACTTGAAGCATCTGATTTGAAGCAATAGCTTGAGAAATGTTGAGTAACTAAGATAATCTGTTCCAGCAAGGGCCTCAAAGTGATATTTTGGAGCCTAAAGTCCCTTGAATCCATTCAATGACTAGTCTTGAATCCCACATCACACCAAGTTGACTTTAACATCTAATTTGAAACAACAGATTGAGAAATGCTTAGCATCTGAGACAATCCATTTTAGAAAGGGCCTAAAAGTGAGATTTTGGAGCCTAAATTCACTTGAATACATTTAATGACTCTTATTGAATCCCACATGACATACAACTTTTCCATATTTTTTCCTAATGTCAACTCAACCCAATTGTTTGTTCCATGGCTTAAGGATAGTTTGAAAGAAAAATAATTTCCATCAGGAAAATACAAGACACCTCTAGCCCCACATGGTCTTTGGTTGCCTTGGTTGGCACCATCAAAACATCCCCAAGCATAACACTTGTCCAGCTCCAGAGGATTGCAAATTATGGCATCCCTCTGAACAACAGGTTGTTTTAAATCCTGATAGATATATTTGATGCTATGGAATATTTCCATAGAACAAAAGAATTTGCCCCGAAACAAAATAATTTTCCTTTCAAGCAATCCACAATGCCCAAGCAACAACGCATGGGAGAGCTTTATGATCCACTACAGTAGGATCATTCAACTAGTTCTTTAAGTAGTCAACCAAAGAATTACCACTGGACCACTGCCCAACTTTTCCAATTAAGCATAATATCTCCTTCCATACTTCTTTAGCACATGGACAGTGAAATAGTATGTTATTTGTCCTTTTACTCATCTAGATTTTTATTTTTTGTCTTTCCTTTTTAAAGCATTATTTAAGCACTTTTGCATTACTATTGTTACTTGATGTATCTTTGAGTCCCATTAACACAATTTTGTAATTTGTTGACATTAATGCAATTTCTTTATATATATATATACACTGATATGATGTCTTTTATTCATGTATCGTTTAAGTATTTGGCAATTTATTTTGGGTACTCATTTTTCACTATTTTTTTTCTTAATAGAGATGATTGTAAAAATGTTAATTCCTAGGATGTTTATATATTTTTTCTTGATTTATATCTGCAAATTTTTATTATGTAAATCAGTGGAGGAGGTTAGGTATATCATTTAACATGGCCGCCTTTATGTGAATTTCGAACTTATAAATCTGCGTGCGATGTGCATTGTAATTTGAATGATGGTTTGAATTCCTTTTATTGACTATGAATGTGTTGGTATGCATTATGAGTGGGAACTCTGGTATGGTCTGTGTGAGAGATTAGAGGTATACAGTATCCAGAAAGTATTTCTCCTCTATATTTTAGAAACTACCTAAAGGTAGGTCATACGATATTTTTAATGTCTTATCTTTGACTACAGAAGAATATACATTTTTCACCAAATGTCAATTCATGTGTACTATTGATTTAGGTCATCATGACTTGTCCATAGAGATATTTCAAAAATTAATTATTATAAATAAAAAAAATTAACATAAATACGAGGCATTTTGATATTTGACTCTGTTCATGCACTCATTCTTATTGTGTTCCAATTGGCATTTAACGGTTTCCCTTGAATTTTGATTGCTCTTTCTCGACTTTGTTTTCTACAAGCACATTCAGGAAAAATAAAAATGGTCAATGTGGAAGATTGAAAAAGTGAAGTGATTAGCACAGGTGCCATGATTTTCCAACTCTTACACAAACTAAATTAATCATAAATGAATTGTACTATGAATTTACATGTTTTTCAGAAATCAACATTCTATGATATTTTTTTTATTTCCTTTGTAAAAGAAAAAACCATAGTGTGTAGAATCTAGATATCACAAGTTAGTATGTATTATCATCTCAGAATCATTTAGCTACTAATGATATGCTTTGATAAAAGCACACCCAAGAGGTTGGTTCATGCCTTAAACTCTGGGTTCTTATTCTTTTTCAAGTTAGTAATTTTCTCCACTATTATATTTTTCTTATCTTAAAGAATTTGAACAAATTTTGCATCGTGTTCAATATTTAGAATTGGACATGATGGTTTGGGAGAAATAAGAATTATTTTCGTTTTCAATATCTAACAAAAGCTGCAACTTTCCAAAGCTTGTTCAGAGTAGTGTTGATTTTTAGTTCACAAAGAGGTTGGTTCATGTCTTAAACTATGAGTTCTTATTCCTTTTTCAAGATAGTAATTTTCTCCACTATTCTATTATTCTTAACTTAAATAACTTGAATAGTTTTGCATCGTTTTCTGTCTTTAGGCTTGGACCCAATGTTTTGGGAGAAACATGGATTATCTCAGTTTTCAAGATCTACAACAGACTGCAATTTCCAGAGTCCGTTAGAGCAGCATGAACATTGAAAGTTATTGTAGTTTCATATTGCAGATTAAAATTACTTGACATTTTGTGTACATCCAACTGGTGATTTTTGAATTTTTAGATTGTACTCTGCATCAAGTGAAGTTTTCATATCTTTGAGCTTTCATTTTGGACTTCTTTGTGTATACTCTTACTTGCAATAGGGATATTCATATCTATAGTTCGAGCAGTTTACTAGACTTGAGCTTTCCATTTGTATTTCTTTTTATTTCTCCAACTTGACAAAACAATTTCCCCCTAGTTTTGAGATTGCAACTTGGATTTCTAAACATACCCATATGTATGTTACTAATCTTTGGGCTTGGTTTTTGAGTTCCAGCCATGCTTCCATCAATATTTTTTGATCTTTGAGGTTCTAGAATCTAATTGTTTGGTCATGTGAAATTAAGTTTTGTTTTAATTTAATCTTGCATATTCATGTGATGTCTACATGAATCATCTTTTCCTTTTTGACCAGCAACTTCCGTTTCAAGGAATTCCCCAATGAATATAATCTTACAAGTTTTCAACTTGTTGCTTAGATTTTTAGCTATGTCCAAATGAAAATCTCATAAATTCTTGAGCTTGCTATTTGGATATCTTAGGTTTCCCAAATGAATGTTGGTGAAATCTTCATAGCTTTGAGCTTGCAATTCTGATTTCTTTCTGCATACTCTTAATGCCCAAATCATGGTTTTGTTTAGTTAACAACATGCAACAAGGGTCTATGTAGCTTTGAGCATTTTACTAGACTCGAGCTTGCCATTTGGACTTGTTTCTATTTCTCTATCTCGACCAAATGTTTTTTTCCACCATTTTTCAGCTTGCAACTTGGATTTCTAAACATACCCATGTATTTTGCTATAGTTTTGGGATAGGTTTTGAGATTTCAGCCATGTCTCGATCAATATTTTTCGAGCTTTGAGGTTCTAATTCTCTGGTCATGTGCAATTATTTTTTTTTATTTTTAATTTGAGCTTGCATATTCTTGATAATCTTCTAATTTCTCAGCTCCCTTCTTAGATTTCAAACCATGTCCAAATCAAAATCTCACGAGGTATTGAGCTTGCTATTTGGATTTCTTAGGTTGTCCACATGATTGCTACTTTCATTTTGGGCATTCTATTTGGAATTCAGATATCTAACCATGACCGAATGGAGTTATTTTAGTTTTGAGATTGCAAGTTAGATTTCTAGCCATGGCTAAATAGATATTTTTCAGTTCTGAGGTTGCAATCTAGATTTCTAGGCAAGCCCAAATGAATGTTGTTTTGCTTTTGAGCCTCTAGTTTAGATCTCTATAAATGACTTTATGAAATATCATTTTTAACAGTGGCTTCTTTCTATTTGAGTGATAATAAGCCATGCTCAAATGGGTCCTTTCCTTCCCTATAGACCTTTATTATTTATTTTGAGTTGGTGAAGTTCAGGCCTCAAATGTAAGTCCATGCTTATTAGGCACATAATGTAAATAATTTTTCCATATAAATGATCTGTTCATTCCAATAAATATTAAAATCTATTGTAGTTTCCTCTTGCAAATTATAATTGTTTGACATATTCTGCAATGTCTCAATTGTTTTTTTTGAGTTTTTAGCTTACAATCTGCATTAAGTAAAGTCTTCATAGCTTCGAGCTTGCAATTTAGACTTCTGTCTGTATCATGGTTGTGTTTAGTTAATAACTTACAAGAGACTTGTCTATATTTTTGAGCAGTTTAAACTTTACCATACCTGACCTTTCCATTTGGATTTCCTTCTATTTCTTTAGCTTCACAAAAATGTTTATTCCCACTAGTTATGAGGTTGCAACTTGGATTTCTAAACACACACATAATTAACAACTTGCAAGAGGCTTGTCTGTATTTTTGAGCAGCTTACCATACTGGAGCTTGCCAGCTGTAATTCTTTCTATTTCTGTAACTTCACAAAATGTTTATTCCCACTAGTTCTGAGGTTGCAACTTGGATTTCCATGGGCCTAATGGTTAAGAACATGTGTTTCCTCCTAAGAGGTCACAAGTTCAAATCCAGAGGGGCGTAGGGTATGTATACCTCCATAGACTTTACCAGTTAAGTCTCTGAGTGGAGGGGGTCTCATACACCAATTTGGTGTCTGGCTTGGCCGTGACCTTAAAATATATATATATATATGAAATCAGCGACAAAGATTCCCCACATTTAATGGATGGGTTAATCCTTTTCAACATACCTGGGAATAATCAAGTGGCATGCTCATTATGGATCTGCCTGGCAAGTATTAATATGTGGGGACCTCATTTAGCCTGGATGTCACTCAAAAGAAGACCAAATTAGCTACATGCAAAGCATATAAACTTACCTTTATATATGGCATTATGGTTTTGGGCTTGGTTTTAAGATTCTAACCATGGCTAAATCAATATTTTTTAAGTTTCGAGGTTATAATTCTCTGGTTATTTGCAATTAATTTTTGTTTAATACGATCTTTCATGTTCATATGAAACCTATATGAATACATTGAATAGCCTTTTGTTTTTTGATCTTTCACATTCCATTTTAAGGAATTCCCTAATGAATATAATCTTCCAAGTTCCCTGCTTGCTGCTTCGATTTCTAGCCATGTCCAAATGAATATCTATTGAAGTCTTCAACTTGCTATTTAGATTTTTTTGTGTGTCTAAATGGAGGTTTCTTTAATTTGGGTTTGCTATCTAGATATCAAGTCATGGACAAATGCAATTGTTTTAGTGACATAACTATTCAAACTGTTCTTTATGTTTATTGCCAAAGCAAACATTGTGCAAATCTAGATATGAGTTGATAAAATTTATTGCATTTAATTCATGTTTTGATTGCTTTATGTGAAAAGATCTGGGCTGCAAATGCTTTCATTGGATGAATAAAAGAATGTACTCTATATTAGCATTGATTAAATGGTATCCCTCTTAACAAGGAGATGCATGCCTGGAGCATAGGTGGGATGTTAACCAATATTTAAGACATCTATTCTTAAATTAATGAATATATTTTCTCAATCTGTGAGGTTGATAGTCTGAAGGTCTTCTTGTGTGGATTATTTTTGTTGGTTTGAGATCCTATCATGCATAACGATGCCTTTATGATGTTGTAATTATTTGTAGGCATACCTTTAACTTGTGATTTTAAATGAGGCTTTAGTAATGGGGGTTAGGCTGACCTATAGTTTTCCCTAGATCTCACGGCATTTTATTTTATATTTATAGAATGGGAAAACTGAGGATCAAGGGAAATAGAATGAGTTTCTAATCTTTCTTGGAAATGATTCCTATATCAAATATTACAACACATATATCAGCTAACTGTTATTTTTGATATAGTCTCTGCTAATTTTTGTCAACTATAGGTCTTGAACTTAGACAAAATATTGCTCACTCTTGCATTGGAAACCAAATTTAACTTTGCTTTATTGCATAAAAATATCTTTAGTTTGTAGTTGTCTAGGTCTCTGCATTCTAGTGCGAGACTTGAACCTACATGTAGCATTGTTGCTAGCATATGGAGATTCATATGGGTACTAACATGGTTTTACTTATGAGAGTTGTACATCTAGAATTTCACCTATATAGGATGTCCTAGATGTATTGTCTGTGTTGTGGCATCTCATCATGTTTTTTGTGAAATCAGGTTATGGACGTGCTGATGAATCTCTAGAACTCACCTATGTCGTATGATGGTCCAACGATAAGATACATGCAAGACCCCCTCAACATATGTTCAATAAGAGGCACTTTCCCCAAGATGTAGCCTCCTAAAGATTTCGAATGTTCAAGAGATTCATGCTAATAAACTTTGGAATGAGGAAGGTCTACCTTAATATAACTACATTTTTGATAATATCAAAGGTTTTGAATGTGCCATCTATCCATTTTTTCCCAAGGCATTCCTCTTCTAGTCATCTCTTCATTTCTAGGCATGACGTACAGGTAGAAGCTTTGATGTCTGGATGTGTTACTATGATTGCTTACACATTTGGGTCAAGACAACTACCTTCTTCTGTGCTGACCTTATACCTCTCTCAATAAGATTGATCTTATTGTGTGCCAAAGTCTGCTATAGGACTACAACATGTTTCAAAAGCTATAATTACAGCATTCCTATATAATGATTTCATGCCTTCATCACTGCTGCTTTCAAAAATACAGCCAACAAGACTGCCTTCTGGGATTGACTTGGAACAACACTGGGAGAATCCTTTGACATTCAAACTTTATTTGAGATTACACTAAGATAAATTAGCTGAAGTTAATAATTGGGATCATGACAGAAAAACAGGATCTAAGTTTTATCTAGAGACAACTTTGTTTTTTAGTTTCTACATACTTCGATAAACATTCAATTCCTTTCACTTGAGTATATTTCTTGAACAATTTCTGTTCTTTGGACATTAGTGACACATATCAATTGTCTATCCACAATTTCAACCTCATCTAACTTTTTCCCTCTTCATTAGTCTTAGTCATGCTTTTTGACAGGTTAGCAATTTATCCTTACGAATTTTTTTTTGCACGAGCTCTTATTTCTTGCCAAAATAACCTTGTGTAGGATTTTTTAAGATATCTTTATTTACTTTGTAGATGGAGTGTATTGTTTGTCCAGGAGTCTATAGACTAAGACTGAACAAGTCCCTAATTCCTTGAACTGTAACCCAACAATGAGAAGACAAATAAAAGGATTTTTCATGGAAATAAGAATGATTGTCTAAGCAAATTGAAATAAGTATTCTGTACTTTGGTTAGAGTCCTCAGCATTAAGCGCCATTTTTTTTCCATGGAAGTTAGAAACTAATATCTGAACTTAAGTAGACCCTTAAATATCCTAAACTCCAAACCATAAACCCAGAAATAAGATGATAAATAAAGTACTTTCATCGGCCTTATCATAGTGGCATTTTAACAAAACAAAACTAAACAAGGATTTGGTGTTCCCGAGTTCTCAAATCTTGGTCTCTCTTTTGGAATGAATTTTGTACCAATAGATGGGCATGGTTCAAATCCTTAAATGGTTTTCCATGGCTGACCTCCCCCGTCTAATGGATTATATACCCATGGTGGGCCAAGAATGATGGTTCAAGGTTGAAGTTTAGGTGGTAATGGTCCAATTGCAATGATTGGAGTTTGGAAGAATTCACTTTATGGGCAGGCTAGGAGCTCTTGGATGTCCAAATAGATCAGGTATGCCCTTTCACCTCCCGCAAGTTGGGAATGGTAGTAGTGGAAGGAAAGATCCAAAAAAGTGCAGAAATGGGCATAATATTGGGTACGGATTAAATGATAAGTTCAAAGGCTTAGCAGATGCACATTGCTGAGCAAGATTTGGAAGTTGAGACATCAATATCAAGATGGATTTAGAAATAATCATTATGCTACCACCATGCCCTTTCACTACTTGAAGCTTCTTCAATTTTGGCTTCATAACCTTACTTTGTAGTTAGGATTCTAGTTGCTTTATTTATGGACAAAGTTTATTTTGAACATAGTCACCATGCCTTAGTTAATGATTTTGTTGATTAAATCTTGTTTGAAAATATGATTTGAACCTGGGTTCAATAACCTTGGGAGACTTACAAATGGCACATCAAAAGTATCTAGAATATGACGAGGATTCCCATGTTCACTTTAGGGAGGCCTCGAGTTGTAGCAAGGGCTATGGGTTTGCTAGGATATCTTGGTAATCTTCTTGCATTAGAATGAAAACTTCCTTTTTGAGACTTACGCTTCATTGCATTGCTAGTTTCGGTCAAATTCCCGGGGATTAATTCAATAAAGGCTCGTTGAACCCTAGGGAAATTTGTCTATGATGACCTCAATAGGGCTTTTCATCCCAAACTAAATATACACATCTATGTTTAGGTTAATCTTTATGGGAAGTCAAAAGATTCTATTGATATCTAGGGAAATTTGTCTATCATGACCTCAATAGGGCTTTTCATCCCAAACTAAATATACACATCTATGTTTAGGTTAATCTTTATGGGAAGTCAAAAGATTCTATTGATATCTAGGTTCGTGAAGTAATTCTTCACCAACCTATGCAATGTGTTTTCTATTGTGAGAGTCTTAATCATTGTATCTAATATTATCTTAAGAATCCCACTTGCAAATCTATAGTAATCAAGATGGCTAGATTGTGTATTAGAGGAAATTTGCTTCAAAAATGGGCTTCTTAAGGAAATTATAAAATAATAATTCATGTGTGCCACATTAAAGTTGTTTATGCCACATCACATTGCCATTTAAGCTAGGCTAATCTAGAATTATGAGATGAGAATTAAAAATATTAATTGGAAGTTTAGATTCTTGTGTATAGACAATAAATGATAATAAATATCACACAATAAATAATTACTATTATTATATAATATGAAAATAGAATAAATGATATATCATTAATATATGATAATAATATATAATATAGTCATAAAATAATAAGGCGTTGTCTTACAGTTCTACGTTTTGGCATTTAGTGGCATTCGGTGATACAAATCTATACGAAATCACAATTTTATGTTGTTTAAATTGTATTTTTGAATGCAAAAATGGATTCAATGTGCTGAAAAACCCTTGGGCACTAGGATTATACAAAATTAACCACTCTAATATGTAGATCCAAGAAATAAATATATTAGGATTATAGGATTATACTGCTATGAATGAATGTGAATGTGGCAACATTACAATAAATATATAATATAGTCATAATATAATATCAATTAATAATTATAATAAAATAATACTATAAATTCATACACAAGAACATGTCAATAAATACTACTAATAATAATAATCTAATTTTAAGGTCACGATCAAGCCATAAATCAAATTGGTGTATGAGATCCCCTTGTTTGTGGGACAAGCTCCTCCGCCCAATGATTTAATTGGTAAAGTCTATGAAGGCATAAATACCCTACCCCCCTCTGGATTTGAACTTGTAACCTCTTGGGAGGAAACACATATTCTTAACCCTTAGGCCCACATATTCTTAATTATATCATATTATATTATAATACAAATGTGAACGTGGTTGATGTATTAGAGGATATACTTATCCATTTTTAAGGTCACGGCCAAACCAAACACCAAATTGGTGTATGAGACCCCCTTGTTTGTGGGACAAGATACCCCCTCTATGCAACGATTTGACTGCTGAAGTCTACAGAGGTATACATACCCTACCCCCTTTGGATTTGAGTTTGTGACCTCCAAGGAGGAAACATGTTCTTAACCATAAATAAATGATAATATATATCATACAATAAATAACAAAAGTATTAATAGTATAAAATATTCCATATTAACTATTTAAAAGATATTGAACATATCCCAAGGCGATCTTACCAAGATCTTAACTAAGCTTAAGTGTACATATGGTTAAATAGAAACATAACACATAATCATCATTGACTTTTATATGTCCATCTCAACTATTATGGTTGACTCAATTCTTTGAAATTCTATTGGTTATTGAATTTCAAACTCAACAAGCATGGTTTTTCTTATAAGGCCTATTTTTGGAGCAAATTTCCTCTACTGAATACAAGGAGAGGATTTGATGTTGGTAAACAATCCTTGTTCTAGGATACCTCTCAACATGTAAGGTCCACCTTAAGAACTAAAATCCAATATTAGGGTGGCTCTAGTGGCACCTAAGGGGGAAACCTTTGGTCCTAAGAGTTTTCAGTGTCAAAGCAATACACTCAAGCAAGCATTGTTGGCATCACCTTTGTTACACTCACATCAATGTTTCAGGCAATTACTTCACTCAATCCAATCCATCAATGTTTCAAGCAATTGCTTTTCAGATAGGCTTACCCACCTCAACCTTCTTTCAAATTTGATTGCCCTTAATGTTAGTAACAATTCCTTCACTGGTCCAATTCCAACAGTCATTTGTAGGAATTTGAACTCAATCAAGATCCTTGATTTCTTGGTGAGTGAATTTAAGGGACCCCTTGGTGAAGTGTTGCATGAATGTGGGGTACTTGAGGAGTTTGGAGTGGGTTTCAACAACCTAATGGGATTTCTTCCAAAGTATCTATATAATATATCATCTCCATTAAAGCTCTCTATGCTTGACAACAATTTTTCTAGAGTTCTAAAATTTCATATTGGGTACATGTCAATTCTTACCATTTTGCCTTTTTATGGCAACAACTTCACATGAAATCTTCCCCTGGAGTTTGGAAGGCTTGAGAAGTTGGAGCAACTTGTTCTCTATAGAAATCAGTTCAGTGGGTGGTTGCCAACATCTTTATCTCATTGTAACAGATTGCAAGTCATCAACCTGAGAAACAATTCTCTGAGTGGAGAGATCAATCTTGATTTTGAAATATTTCTTGACTTGATTTCTCTTGATCTCGCTAACAATCAGTCAACCAATCACCTTCCACCTACTTTATTGGCCAAAATAAAAATCAAGTCATTAAGCCTGTCATAAAACAAGCTTGAAGGTCAAATCCCACAGAGCATGGCATCTCTTATATTGTTCACCTTTTTCTCCATCTCAAACAATAGCTTGATAAATATTTGAAAATCCCTTCAGGTTTTTCAAGACTTCAACAACCTCGACACTTTGATTCTATCTAAGAAATTCCATCATGACTTCATTTTGGAAGGTATCAAGGGCTTCGAAGGGATTAATATTATTGCTCTTCGAGATTGTGGTCTTTTGGGGTAATTTCCTAGTTGGTTGAAGAATTGTGCAAATTTGCAGGTATTGGACCTTTCCTGTGTTAGGTACTAGATGTATTATAATATACAAAAAACATAAATATTGCAGGAAATACAAGCGGAACAATAGAATGTACTGAATCACAACACCAAAAATGATACTTTTATTGATAGGAAGCAATGTTCACTTGCCTCTTCGAGGGGGCAACCTCCAACAATGCTCTATTATGATAATTCTCAAGACAACACTTTCTCATGCCTCCTACTTTGATTTATACTAATTCTATCTTCTAAAGAAAATTCTAGAGGAAGATCTTTCTAGAAGTGAAAGCTTCTATTAAGTCTTCTTACATTAGATTTGTTCACATTATTAAATAGGCCTTATTAACTAATGTTGGCCTTTATTACATGAAAAATATATTTTTCTACCTATGTGAGGGGTTAGGGAAGATAGGTCCCTAACATGCCCTACCCCTTGAAGAATAGCCTTGTCCTCAAGGCTAGAGATGAGGAAATTGTTGTAGAATGGTGGCTAACTCCTAGGTGGCATCTTCTAGAGTTATATCTTTCCACTGAACTAACACTTGATGGTTAGTTGACGAAGATGACACTCTCGCTGGTCTCAGATTGCTTGTGGCTGCAACCAAATGGAACCTTCTTCATCCAACTCAAGGAGGCTGGTTTGAGTTTGACACTTAGTTCTAATCACTTTCTTTAAGCACGAGACATGAAAAAAAAGGATGGAGTTTAGAATCACTAGGCAATGCTAATAGGTAGGTCACGGACCCAACTCGTTTGAGAATTGTATAAAGACCATAAAATTTGGGAGCAAGTTTCTAACAATGTTCAACTTTGAGTGAAGTTTGCTTCTAAGGTTGCAGACAAAGAAATTCCTCGTCCCCTTCAGCAAGTTGACGTTCATAATGACCTTGATCGACTTGTTTCTTCATGTGGTTTTGAACCATGAATGATCTAGGTGGGTATTGGTGGCCACCCACCTTCTCCAACTGGCCCAAAACATGTTTCTGGCAATTTTGGTAATTTACTATTTTTAGCAGTTTTTAACTTCCGGGGCCATTTTGAGGCCCTAAACGATGTTTTTTGAGAAAACGGGGAGCAACATG
>ML779490.1:177193-187709 GCA_009831015.1 Picea engelmannii | reverse complement strand
GAAGAGGGGGAGCGCCTTTTTCATTCACAGATGTGGGTGAAGGGGACCCCGCTGCATTTTATTGTTGATAGCGGAAGCCAAAAGAACCTCATCTCAACAGAGGTTGTCAAACAGTTGGGATTGTTGACAACACCACACCCGCAACCATACAACATCGGGTGGCTTCACCAAGGATGAGATCTTCGTGTCAACCAGCAGTGTCGATTGTCATACAACATCCAACCCTTCAAGGATGAGGTATTATGTGATGTTTCCCCACTGGATGTTTGTGATGTTCTCTTGGGCCAGCCATATATGTGGAAACACCATGCTATCTATGAGTCTCGACCCCGTAGTGTTATTATTACTCTGGGGGGTCATCTCTACAGGATACCAAAGGTAGTTCCAACTACTGCCCCACCTAAACAGTGCCACAAGGTAGTATCTCATACTACAAAATTCATCTTCTCCACAATCTGTTCAAAAAGGGAACAAAATGATACTGCAACCACTATAGCCTCGGCCCAAGCACCTTCTATCCACCAGAAGCAGGTCGACAAGGTTGCAGCAAAGCACAAATATTCATTTTGCACACAGTCATCTCATGTAGCCAGACTGGTTAAAAAGGTCCAACCCTTCCAGCCACAGGTTCGTGACGACCTTCAACAAACCAAGCAACGCGACGATTCCAACAAGGCAAGCAACTCACCAAGATTCAGATTCAACAATCACTTTCCCCTCTCCCCCGAGAACTCAACGCAATGGAGACCATTGCTTCCTAAGGAGGGAGGATTGATCTAGGTCGGTATTGGTGGCCACCCACCTTCTCCAACTGGCCCAAAACATGTTTATGGCATTTTTGGTAATTTACTATTTTTAGCAGTTTTTAACTTCTGGGGCCATTTTGAGGCCCTAAACGATGTTTTTTGAGAAAATGGGGAGCAACATGCATTGTAGATCATATTTATCACCCAAAAGTTGTAGTTCTCGGATAGATCTTTCCAACGAGCTATCATACGCCTAAAACGGAGATTGTATGCAAAAGTTACGACCTCGGGAAGTTGATGCACCAACTTACCCAAACGGGGCCCACATGACTTTTGGCGCTTCATCTCCTAGGGTTAGGTTTTTTGGATGTCTAGGGTTTTTGGAATTCCTGCCTATTGTAAAAATGCCTTCAGAGCCTCATTGTAATCATCTTCTTGCGAATGCGAGTAGCCGTCACATCTCTTCTCAGAGATAAGCTACCACCATTCTATCGAGTCTTTCACTCTGTATTTTACAGTCTTTGTACATTTATTTCATTAATAGAAATCGTGTATTACTATGTCTCTGTGTTTATGGTTGCATCTCTGATATATTTCTGTTATATTACTGGATATACATGATATCTCTGTGCATTTCTTTATTATATCTCCGCTCTCATTTCGTGCCGAAAATAATCCGGATCAATGAACAAATTTTCTTCAAGGGTACGAAGAATGGTTGCTCTGACTAGAAGATTGTTGTCAACCTCCTGAACCTTGGAGACACCTGGCATGTATGAGAGAACTGATGGTGGATTTTTCTTGTAGACTGCTTCAAAATGAGTCATGCGAGTAACAATATGGTAAGATGTGTTGTACCACCATTCAACTAGGGGTAACCACTGAGCCCACTGATTTTGTCTGTTTGATGCAAAACACTACAAATATGTTTCCAAACACTTATTGACAATTTTAGTTTGGCCATAAGTCCGGGGATGATAGGCGGTGCTAAGATGCAATTGTGTTCCTTGGAGCCTGAACAATTCTTGCCAAAATTTGCTGGTGAAAGTTGGATCTCGGTCAGATACAATAGAATGAGGCATGCCATGAAGTTTGAATATATTATCCAAAAAAAAATGAGCCCCTGTGGATTCGGTGAATGGGTGTTGAAGAGCACATAAATGAGCATATTTGGAAAGATGATCTACTACCACCATGATGATTGACTTATTTCCCGATTTTGGTAGGCCAACAATGAAATCCATAGAAATATCCCTCCAAATAGTAGGGGGAATAAGAAGGGATTGGAGTGTGTCTGGAGATTTTACCATTTCTCACTTATTGCATTGACATGTATCACATTCATCAACAAACGTACAGACATATTGTTTCATACTGTCCCAGAAAAAATAACGTTTGACCCGTTCATGGGTTTTGGTAAACCTTGAATGCCCAGTTGTGGGTAAAGCATGTAACTTAGAAAGCACCATGGATTCAAGTTGTGACTGTTTGCTTAAATACAAACGACCTTTGTAGAGAAACTCTTCATTGTGCCAAGAGTACGTCGAAGAATCTTGGGAATGGTGTTGCAATTGTTAGATCAGGTGAGAAATTTTGGGGTCTTATAGCCATTTGTAGCGAACAACTTGGAGCCAATCTGGTACAGTGAAGGAGAGGGAAAATATGGACCCTTCTTCCTGGAAAGAGCATCAACCACCACATTTTCTTTGCCCTTCTTGTAAATGATCTCATAATTATATCCAAATAGCTTGGTCACCCATTTTTGTTGTTTCGGGGATGAAATTCGTTGTTCCAGAAAATACTTGAGGCTATGATGATCATTTTTAATTTGGAAGCATTGCCCCAATAGATAAAGACGTCGGAGATCCACGACATGCCGAATAAACAACATTTCCTTTTCATCAATTGATTGGCCCAAATGTTGCTCCGAAATTTGTTTGTTAGTGAAAACCAAAGGCCTGTAATTTTGCATGAGAACTACTCCAATTCCTTTCCTTGAAGCATCAAATTCCAGGACAAAAGTCTTGGTGAAGTTGAGAAGTGCCACGACAGGAGTTGTGCACATAGCCTCTTTCAAGGCGTGGAAGGATTGATCAACAAATGGATTCTAAGTAAAGGCATTATATTTAAGGAGAGCAATGAGAGGTGCCATTATTTTTCCATATTTATGAACAAACTTGCGATAATAGCTCGTTAAACTCAAAAAATTATTGATGTTTTGTAGTTTCGAGCATGTATTCTCACATTGGCCTTGGTGTTGGGCATGTGAGAATCTTCGTTGACACTCACATTTCATTTTCATTTTGTGAAAACCCCTTTTGGATTGAAGTTAGGGTTTGGAATTAGTGCCAGAGCTTGTGTTGGGGCTTCACACCCACATGCGTGAATAAACAATTTTAATTTAATTTTGAGTTTAGAAGGGGTTCCTAAACTCACTCATTAGACTCCTATAAAAGGAGAAGCAATGTGAGGAGACACTTGTAGATTTCATTGTGACATTATGAAGTTGGTATAAGTGAGTGATCAAGCCTCGTGATAAGGAGATTGGGTGGAAATTTCAGGAAGGAAATTTTGCACTTTGACAAATTTAGTTTAGGGTTTCTAGACTTTCTGTTTTTTAGCTAAGAGAGAGACTACATGTGTGAGAGGACAACCACTTGTGTGAGGAAGAATCACACTGCACGTTGGAACAAGCCATACAACCACACCTGTGGGAGAAAATAGGTTCGTACAACCGCAACAATAGATAAAACATGTCGCATGTGCAGGTCGTACAGGTAGGCTGTATGTGCGAGCTTTTTTGGGCAGGTTGCAGGTCAGTATGGCTGACGTCAACAATCCATACAGTTTGTACAACTAATGTCAACAAGCCATGCAACATGCTTCAACGGGTTTGTAAGTGGGGGAATTTTCCAGAAATTTGTTGATTTGTAATTTTTGAGAGGACTAGTTTTCTGTCCTCAGATTTGTTGATCTTGTGAATTTGCTGAGAGGGTTGGTTTTTCTGTCAGAAATTCTAAATTTGAAAATTTTACAGAACATTAATTTTTCTCTTGTACATGGATGGTTTCTCTTTGATCCTTATGTTTCCGCTGTAATTTTCTGTCATAATTTCAGTGTAAAATTATTCAGTGATAACAACCCTAAGATTTACAGTTTGAAGTCACTTGGAAGTAATTTTTAGATCTCAAATTAGATGCTTAAAAACCGACATGGTATGAGAGCCAAGGCTTTATAGAGAGAAGGATCATTTCTTGAGACACAAGTTGTTGCAGATTTTAGTTTTTATTATGGGAAGGTGACAATGGTGAGCACTCTTAAAATTGAGAACAGGTTGGAATGAACAACAAATTTATGGGCTTGGAAGGCTCAGATTCTTCTTCTCTTGGAGGAGAATGATCTCAAAAATTATGTTGAAATGGTGGTTCTAATTCCTAATGATTTGCAGGAATTTGTAGCTTATAAGAAGAAAGAAGTGAAGGCCAAGCAACTATTGTTGGATTCCGTGAAGGATCATTTGATTCTTCACATTTCCGAAAAGAAGACAATTAAGGATATGCATGATACTTTGGTGAGATTGTACCAAAGTGAGAATGCAAGTTGGAAGTTGATTTTGAAGCACCAACTCAGAGATGTTGAGATGTCCAAATCAGATACAGTTGCTAGCTACCTCGTGAGGATCACTCAGAGTCGTGATCAACTTGCAGCCATTGGTGAGGTAGTTGATGAAACATAGTTGGTGAATGTGGCAATGAATAGTTTTCCTGGGTCTTGGGAACCATTTGTGTAGGGGATTTTTGCACGAGAGAATTTGCCACCATTTGAAAGACTGTGGACTGATTGTAGAAAACAATGATAATGAGAACCAGACACTAGTTTCTCATACTAGGAAGGGCATAAGAGGAGGTTCTCTAGAGAGAGAGGCATGTCCAGAACCGAGGAAGAAGAATGACCTTAGCAAGGTCAAGTGTTTTTCTTGTCATGAGTATGGTCATTATGCTTCACAATCTCCATAGCGGAAGAAAGGGAAAGGAAAACAACAAACATCATGAACCGAGGTGGATGAGGTTGTAGACAAGATTCAAAGAGAGTTATTATTAGTCTTTTCCATTTCTGGTGCAATTTTCGGTGGTGGGACTTGGTTTGTGGATAATGGAGCCACATGTCATATGACGAGCATGGAAGTTGTTTGAGAGCTTCACAAAATTTGACTTAGATTTTTATGTGGAACTTGGTATTGGGTACCAAGTATGCAGTGAAAGGATCCAGAATAGTGTCATTATAGATGGAGTCAGGAGATGTGTTGAGGGTGACAAATGTGCCATGGGTGCTAAAAATTAGGAGGAGTGTGCTCTCAGTCTCAACAATTTAGAAGAAGGGCTATGAGGCCTTATTCTGAGAGGGACATACGTTGTTCAAGCCCAAAGGATCTAGCTTAGACACACCATCAATGGTTCTTGGAGTTAAATAGAGTAACTTGTAGAGGATAAAGGGACAACATATGCGAGCTATGGCCAACAGTAGCAGAGTGATAGAGGAGGAGGACTAGGTAGCTTAGAAGGTTGTGCAGACTCAGATGGAGCTCAACTTCAGAAGGAGTCAATAGATTCAGAGGGAGTCCGACCTCAGATGGAGTCAACATGCACAGACGAAGAGTCAATTGTCCAGAGGAAGTCAACCTTCAGTTTCAGGTGGGAGAGAGGAGTCTTCCAAGACTGTTAGGAAGGTGTCATGGGTTGAGGAAGCTAGGAAAGAAGCTTAGAAGTGGGAGGATTCTAGGAGCAATGTGTATTCCAAGGAGGGACCATGTCATACTATAGGATTTTCTTCGGTGATAGAGGGAGCATCTATGGTAGCGGATCCAGTATGAGAAGCAGAGCCACTTCTAGTATGGGAGAGAGAGCTACTTCCAGGTGACAGTGGAGTGGGTGAGAATGCCTCTTTCGCTAAGAGGGAGTGTTGGTGTTTTGTAGCTTCGGGCAGGTATTCTCACATTAGCCTTGGTGTTGGGAATGTGAGAATATTTGTTGACATTCACATTGTATTTTCATTTTTTGGAAACCCCTTTTGGATTGGAATTGGTGTTGGGGGCTTGTGTTGGGGCTTCACACCCACATGTGTGAATAAACAATTCTAATTTAATATTGAGTTTAGAAGCGGTTCTTAAAATCACTCATTAAAATCCTATAAAATGAGAGGCAATGTGAGGAGACACTTGTATATTTCATTGTGACATTATGGAGTTGGCATAAGTGAGTGAGCACTTGTGCTTAGGAGATTGGGTGTAAATTTCAACAAGGAAATTCTGCACTTTGGAAAATCTGGCCTAGGGTTTCTGGACTATCTGTTTTTTAGCCAAGAGAGAGGCCTCACGTGTGAGAGGACAACCACATGTGTGAAAGAAGAATCAGGTTGTACGTGTGAACATGAAGTAAAACCACACATGTAGGAGAAAACATGTCCGTACAATCACAACAAGAGAGAAAACAGGTCGCACATGTAGGCCGTACAGGTAGGACACACGTGCGAGTTTTTCTAGACAAGTTGTAGGTCCGTATGACTGACGTCATCAGTCCATACAGTTGATGTCAGCAGGTCGTACAACAAGTTGCAACATGTTTGTAAGTGGGGGATTTTTTCAAAAATTTGTTGAATTTGTGATTTTTGAGAGAATTGGTTTTATGTCCTCAGATTTTCTGATTTTGTGAATTTGTTGAGCGGGATGATTTTTCCCTCATAAATTCTAATTTTTAAAAGTTTATAGAAAAAAAATTCGTGTCTCTTGTGCATGGATGGTTTCTCTTTGATCCTTATGTTTCCACTGTAATTTTCTAATTTCAATGTAAAATTATTCAGTGATAACAACCCTAGGGTTGACTGTTTGAAGTCACTTGGAAGTAATTTTTAGATATGCAATTAGATGCTTAAAATTTGGCAAAAACGACGCAAGATATCAAGAGTTTTAGGGCGAGGCCAATCCTTCATAGCTTCAATTTTCTTTGCATCCACATGTACACCATCCTTGCATACAATATGGTCGAGGTACTCTACTTTCGAAGCTCCAAAGGAACATTTATATTGTTTGAGGAAAAGTTTGTGGTAAGAGAGTAAATAGAGAACTTGATCCACATGGGCAAGATGGGATTTCCAAGTTTTACTATAGATGAGAATATCATCAAAGAAAACTAAGAAAAAATGACGGAGGAAAGGACAAAAGACATGATTCATGAGAATTTGGAAAGTGGAGGGAACATTACACATGCCAAAGGGAATGAACATGAGCTCACAGTGACCTTCATGAGTTATAAATGTATTATTGGGAATGTCTTCCTCTTTCATACATATTTGGTGGTAGCCAGAATGAAGATCAAGTTTAGTAAAGTACTGAACACCGCTCAATTCATCCAACAGGTCATCAATGACCGGAAAGGAAAAATTGTCTTTGATGGTGAGTTTGTTGAGGGTGCGAAAGTCTGGACACATGCACCAAGTGTCTTATTTCTTGAGTACCATGATCACATGAGAAGAATAGGGCCCGATACTAGGACATATAACACCTTCTTCGAGCAATTCTTGAACAATTTTCTCAATTTCATTCTTCTGGGAAAATGGATGATGATAAGGGAAAACATTGGGAAGAAGGTTGTCCGATATTAAATGAATGAAATGATCATAAACACCATGGGAAGGGGGAAGTCTATGGGGAGTGGTAAAAACAACTTGGTATTGGGAGAGGATAGATTCGAGGTTAGGATGCACAGAGGGTGTCTCAACTACTTGAATGGAATGGAGTTGGGAAATAATGCCCAAATGACCTTTTTTGAGGAGATTTTCGATTCGATGGGAACTGATGATTTCAGGGGAGCATACTGTGATGCCTTGGAACTGATACTATTGTCCCTCCTATTGGAATTGCATGGTTAATTTCTTAAAATCCATGAGGATGGGGCCTAGAGTGCGTAACCATTCAACACCGAGCACAATGTCACAACCGCTCATGTCGATAGAAAACATATGATATTTCAGGTGGTACTGATCAATTTGTAGCCGCACATTTTCACAACGCCCACCATTTTTCATGGAACCCCCATTGACAATTATGATTTGAAAATTGTTGACGAAGCGGATATAACAATTGATTTCCTAGGTAATTCGATGGTGAATATAATTATGTGTGTTGCCACTCTCAACAAGGATTATGACTTTCCTATGCTTAACGTAGCCAATGAACTTGAGGGTTTGGGGAGCAAAGAAGTTAGTGAGGGCGTGCAGTGAAATCAATGGTTCAACCTTTGTTGATTTTGTGGGAAAAGCAGTATATCTATTGGGGTAGATCTTCCATATGGACAACTTCATTCTCCTTGTCAACAACATCCTTAGAAATGGCCATAAAAAGATTTTGTTCCTTATAGTTGTGTCGTGGAAAATGTTTGTCATCACAATTATAGCAAAGACCCTTGAGTTGGTGTTTAACCATTTCTTCCCGATTTAATTTATGGATCTTGAGAGGAGTGACATGAGGGGTAGGATTGGTACGTCTAGGGCAGGGAATAAAATAGGGTTTTATGTTATGGAAAAATTCAACTTGGTGTGCATCTTTGGTGCTTTTAGTAGCTTCCAACCAAGTCTGGGGGCAAGCCATAAGGACTAGGGCACAAATTTCATCATTTAGTCCACTGATAAAACATTCCCTGAAGAAGGCATCTGTCATGCCCTCCTTCTAAAAGCCAAGTGCTCAAAGGTGGTTATAAAGTCTTCCATTGTGTCATATTGTTTCAACTTGGTCAAACGACCTAAATAGTGGGTCTCAGTGTCAAAGTGTTCATAAAGCTTTGCAACAAATTGGGTCCAAGCAACATACCCCCATCGTGCATTTTTACACCATTGCCAGAGTTTTGGTTCCATATAGAGAACAACATAATGGAGTTTGGCCAACTCATCAGTAATGCCATGCAAAGAAAAATAATTCTCCATTTGGGTGACCTAGCACGGGGGATCATAGCCATCAAATTTATTGACCTCAACTTGGGGAAGACGGGGGTGATGACGAAAGGCATTGGAATGAAAGGCCATAGTATGGGAGGAGTCAACACCATCTACTTGGGAGGGTTGTTCAGGGAAGGGGGGGGGGCGCCTGGGATCGGTTCAATAACCGATTGAGAGTGACATTGAGGGTTGCATATTGGTTGTCATATTTTCTCTCTTACTGGAAAAATCGACCTACAAGTTTGGAAAATTCGGTTTGGAATTGTTCCTCAAAATAGTCAAAATGGGCCTTTTTCTTTTGGATTTCAACTTGCAGTTCTAGGGTGCGAGTCGTGGCCATGTGGAAATTTGGGGTGTCGAGAATAGGGAGTGGGTCCACTGAAAAAGGTGGATAGGTGATGTATATCATTGCGAATAGGGTGACAAGGGAAAGCCAATGGGATAGGTGTCAAATAAGGGTGTCGGGAAGAGTGGGTGGGACCATATAAAAAAAAGGCTTATAAGTGATAGATACCACGACGATCAGGGTGAAAATGGGAATCCAATGGGATAGGTCGCAAATAAGGGTGTTGGGAAGGTGGGTGAGGTACACAGAAAAATGACTTAAAAATGATAGGTACCACGACGATCAAGGTGAAGAGAGGAATCCGATGGGATGGGTTCTGAATAAGGGTACCAATGAGACCACTATACTTTCTTTTTACTCTTGCATAGTTATACTCCGACCCGAAGAATGCTGTAGTGACTAAGTGCTCAAACTGTTAACATCAAAAAATCTATAGGAATTTCACAACCCAAATGCAAGAGGCAAGCTTGCATGGCAATAGATCTCGTCTATTCCTTTCCTGTTCTACTTCCTTCCCAAGGGTTAGGGTTTTCAGGTTTCCTATAGAAAAGGGTTTTCCCTGTGCTATATCTCTCTCATATACGTGTAGGATCAAACAATAGTAGCTGGCCCAATATCTTAGGGCACCAACTAAGTAGGCTCGACCATACCCTTATCTGTACTACCTGATGTTAGAATATAGAAGATGGTGTGCTCGTTTTACCATTGATGATACCCTCGTCACCCAACCACAGGCTGAAGCCTCCCTCCGAGCACCTTAACCTTGACTGAGAATTCCTCCGGAAGCAAACCCTAGGCTAGATAGCCAAACAAAGGACAACGCATCTCTCCCCAAGGATAGTGTAACACAAAAGACTAATCAGATAGTCCCAAACCCTAGCCAAGAGAAATCCAAGCCAATACTGAAACTAGCTGCTACTACAACTGCACCTGCAACCCTCCTCCAAACCTGTGCACCAACTGGAAAACTATAATTCTGAGATGCTGTCAAATGAGAACTGGCGCCCTGTATTTATAGTAATCCTGCCAGTTTGTTGGGGCTGACTTCTCCTTCTGGGTATGTGTTTGTTCAGTATATTATTATTAATTCTGGCCGACTTCTTCTCTTGGAGGCTAATAGCCTAATATAAATTTTCTTCTTGAGCAGACAAGGCTTCTAGGGTTATTAGCCAACTCATTAGGGTTTCTCTTGCTTCCCAGAGTCTTCTATTCTCGTCAGGTTCACACGTGGGGGTAAATACCTCCTGCAGCTACCATGATATTAACACTCCCTCATAGCTAGAGAGGTATTTACGGGTAATGGACTTGAGCACAAAACATACCATTTACCCGGTAGCATCAATATAGTCATCTAGACTATTTCATGACTAGATCATGAGCATCACCATCACCATCAGCTGCATCATCTCTTGAAACCATACTTCATCTGAGTAGTTAG
>ML779490.1:160200-174067 GCA_009831015.1 Picea engelmannii | reverse complement strand
GTTACCTTTTAGTAGAAGAAGTCTCTTCCATCCTGCTTAGTCTTCTTAGTAGGTTCCTTTTCTTCGGAAATCGATGCTTCGTGTTTCTTCTTCCTTTTCTTTAGCTCGGGACACTGATTCCTGTAGTGACCGTACTTCTGACAATTGAAGCATTGTATTTATGAAATGTCTTTCTCTTGATTTGGCTTCCTCCTTGAACCAAACTTCCTTTTATTCTTGAATCTTGTTGTGAAGGCTTGATCATCGTACTTCTTTTGGGGTTTCTCTTTTTCATTGATCCTTGATTCTTCTTGAGCACAACAAGTTTGAAGTTCTTCAAATGTCGGGTACTCCTTCCTTGTGTTCATGCTTGCGGCAAATGCATCCCATGTCTTGGGAAGACCATTGAGTACTATGTTCACCAATTCCTTTTCTGAAGTGATCTCTTCAATAGCTTGTAGTTGATCTCTTAGCTGGGAGATCCTTACAAATTATGATGTTATGTTGTCGTCATCATTCATCTTCATGTCACAGAGCTCATTCTTCAGACTCATAACTTGTCCAATGTTTCTAACTGAGAAGAGATTTGTTAGGGCATCATACATCTTCTTCAATGAGTCAAGATGGGAGATGTAGGGTATCAAGTGGTCTTTTGTGGAATCCACTATGATACTCATGGCATTGATGTCAACGTCTTTGAACTTCTCCATAGCTGCAACGTTCTGCGGTTCCTTCTCTTCTCCTTCTTTAAACTCTGGCTTCACGATTTTTCCTTTCACAATATCCAGTACTTTATTCTTGGCAAGGATGAGGTCAATCCTTGTCTTCCATGCTCTGAAGTTAGAAGCTCCATCTAACTTGTTCTCAGACTTCATTTAGTTCATCATGGCTTACTTGACTTGGTCAAACCCTAGATTTGACCGAAAATCCAAACTTCACGTCTTGGCCTTCTGAGAGTACCAGGAGATGCGTTGGGCTAAGGCGCACCGATCTATCTGGAGATTAGGTCAATATCATCACTAAAGGTGCCTTGACAAGAGGTTTAGGGTTTCTGCAACTGCTTCTGCTGGTAACCCTAGCTGCAGTGCTTTTGGAAGCTGCTCCTGCTAGTAACCCTAGTGGCAGTTCCTCAACGAGCTCAATGTCTAGTGGTTATGTTTCCTTCCAGCGTTTTAGGCTGACTGAAGGGGTGTGGGTCCATAACCTGTTAGAATATAGAATATGGTGTGCTCGTTTTACCATTGGCGATACCCTCCTCACCCAACCACAGGCCGAAGCCTCCCTCTAAGCACCTTAACCTTGACTGAGAATTCCTCCGGAAGCAAACCCTAGGCTAGATAGCCAAACAAAGGACAACACATCTCTCCCCAAGGATAGCGCAACACAAAAGACTGATTAGATAGTCCCAAACCCTAGCCAAGAGAAATCCAAGCCAATATTGAAACCAGCTGCTGCTGCAACTGCACTTGCAACCCTCCTCCAAACCTGTGCACCAATTGGGAAACTGCAATTCTGAGATGTTGTCAAATGAGAACTGGCACCCTGTATTTATAGTAATCCTGCCAGTTTGTTGGGGCCGACTTCTCCTTCTGGGTATGTGTCTGTTCAATATATTATTATTAATTATGGTCGACTTCTTCTCTTGGAGGCTAATAGCCTAATATAAATTTTCTTCTTGAGCCGACAAGGCTTCCAGGGTTATTAGCCAACTCATTAGGGTTTCTCTTGCTTCCCAAAGTCTTCTATTCTCGTCAGGTTCACACGTGGGGGTAAATACCTCCCACAGCTACCATGATATTAACACCCGATTACCCAGGTACTAGAAAGTATCTTCCTGAGTGTTGTTCTCAATGACACTATGAATTTCAAGTGGTTGATCGACTGATCTAGAGCTGGTTTCAGGAGACCTAGGGGACTCCTGATATACATGATGGTACGTGAGAGTGATGGCCATGTACATATTTTTTCTGATGCGGTGCTACTCGAGGGGTACCCACAAGGGTTATAGAGGTTTCCAATAAGGTGAAATGCTTGTTTCTAAGTAACCCCGCGAAATCGTCTATATTTCCTGTGTATAGACTTCCCCATCACAGTTTTACTCGCTAAGCAACATAGCTTTGTTTTTTAAAGAGGCTGATAGTACACGTCTCTACCCTAAAAAAAAATCCCACAGTTTCCGAAGAGGAAAGTGCTTTGATACCACTTGTTAGGTACCAAATGTATTATAATAAATATAAAACATAAATATTGCAGGAAATACTAGTGAAACAACAAAATGTAGAGAACCACAACTGATCCAGGTGGATATCGGTGGCCACCCACCTTTTCCGACTGGCTCAAAACAGTTTTTTGGCAAATTTGGCAGTTTACTATTTTTAGCAATTTTAAACTTTCGGGGCCATTTTGAGGGCTCAAATGAAGGTTTTTCGAGATCAAGGTTCTCAATGATATTTGAAAGCATAATTGAGCCCCCAAAATGAATCTCCTCGACGATACCTTTCCAACGAGCTATCACACGCCTAAAACGGAGATCGTATGCAATAGTTACGACCCCAGGAAGTTGATGTACTCACTTACCCAAACGGGGCCCACATGACTTTTGGCACTTCATCTCCTAGGGTTAGGTTTTTGGATGTCTAGGATTTTTGACATTTCGGTTTATTTTAAAAAGGCCTTCAGAGCCTCATTGTAATCATCTTCTTGCGAATGTAAGTAGCCGTCACATCTCTTCTCAGAGATAAACTGCCACCATTCTAGCGAGTCTTTCACTCTGTATTTTTACAGTCTCTGTACATTTCTTTCATTAATAGAAATTGTGTATTACTGTATATCTATGTTTATGGTTGCATCTCTGATACATTTCTGTTATATTATTGAATATATGCGATATCTTTGTGCATTTCTTTGTTATATCTCTGCTCTCATTTCGTGCCGAAAATAATCCGAATCAGTGGTATCAGAGCAGGCTGCTCTTGATCGTTTTTTTGGTGCATGTCTCCGACGAGGTCCAAGTATAGCAAGTTGGGTCTCAATATTGTCTCTCTTGAAGACAATCGCTCTCGCACACCCAAGAAACCCTGAATGGTGAAAGAAAAGAAAAACGACGGAGCATACGATCCTATCAATTTGTTGCTTGAGCAAGCTCTCACGCGACAAAGGGACGAAATGATGGAGAATTTTGCCCACAAACCTTAAACGTCTGTCGATAGCATCAGGCGCATCTTCATCAAGTGACCACTTTGGAGGCACCTCGCCTTTCAAGGTACAAGTTAATTTTGATATTCCTGTATTTGAAGGACATATAGATGCAGAAGCCCTAGAAAAATGGTTAACTCTGCTAGAAGGTTATTTCTCTGTTCACAATTTTTTCGACAAAGGAAAGATCACCTTTGCACTCCTTAAAGCTCTCCCTCATGTCAAACATTGGTGGGAAACTTACTGGGAGCAAAGTTCCACAAAGGAGTCTGGAATATATGGGGCCGATCCCACTTGGGATTTCTTTGTGGATGCGATAAAGGAACAGTATTACCTGTTGGCAACTATGAGGACTAGTACATGAGATGGACCACACTGCAACAAGAGAGGGGCAAAGCAGTTCCGGAGTTCACCAATGCCTTCCATACCTTGCGCACCAAGCTGGGTATCAAAGACTCCGAGCGAAATTTGGTTCTGAAATACAGTGGGGCTTTACACAGATACATCCAGACTGAAACGGATTTTTTGGACATCTCATCACTCGGTGCTACTTATCAATATGCTGTTAAAATTGAGCAGAAATTTAAGCACCAGAACAAACGAGAATTTAGGTCTGCAAATCCGCAACAACCAAAGTATGACAAAGACGGCCCTAACAAATACTCTCCCGAAAACCACTCCAAGACACAAGAAAAGAAGGGTCACGGGAAGACAAAGAAGGACACCGAAAAATGGTGTGATTTCCACAAAAGCCCTTGGCACAACACCGATGAATGTCGCTCAAAAAAGTCATTGGTGGCTGAGATCAAAGACAAGGAGCCGAACCTTGATTCAGAATATGATTATGAAAATACTGGTAAATGACAGATCATTGATGCAGACCCCACTGCTATTGTCGCGACTGCAACAATTCAACCAGAAGAACCAACAGATCCTGAAGAGGGGGAGCGCCTTTTTCATTCACAGATGTGGGTGAAGGGAACCTCGCTGCATTTTATTGTTGATAGCGGAAGCCAGAAAAACCTCATCTCAGCAGAGGCCATCAAACAGTTAGGATTGTCGACAACACCACACCCGCAACCATACAACATTGGGTGGCTTCAGCAAGGACAAGATCTTCATGTTAGCCAACAGTGTCGATTGTCATACGACATCCAACCCTTCAAGGATGAGGTATTATGTGATGTTTCCCCACTGGATGTCTGTGATGTTCTCTTGGGCCAACCATATATGTGGAGACGCCATGCTGTTTATGAGTCTCGACCCCGTAGTGTCATTGTTACTTTGGGGGGTCATCTCTACAGAATACCAGAGGTAGTTCCAACTATTGTTCCACCTAAAAAGTGTCACAAGGTAGTATCTCATACTGCAAAATTCAGCTTCTTCACAATCTGTTCAAAAGGGGAACAAAAGGACACTGCAACCACTACAACTTTGCCCCAAGCACCTTCTATCCAACAGAAACAGGTCGGCAAGGTTGCAGCAAAGCGCAAAGATTCCTTCTGCACACCATCCTTTCATGTAGCCTGACTTGTTGAACAACCTCAGCCTTAACAGGTTCGTGACATACTTCCATAAACTGAGCAAAGTGACGTCTCCAGCAAGGCAAGCAACTCACCAAGATGCAGATTCAACAAACGTTTTTCCCTCTTCCCTGGGAACTCAACGCAATGGAGACCATTGCTTCCTAAGGAGGAATGATTGATTTAGGTGGATATCAGTGGCCACCCACCTTTTCTGACTGGCTCAAAACGGTTTTCTGGCAAATTTGACAATTTACTATTTTTAATAGTTTTTAACTTCCCGAGCCATTTTGAGGGCCCAAATGAAGGTTTTTTTGAGATCGAGGTTCTCAATGGTAGACAAAGGCATTATTGAGCCCTCAAAATGAATCTCCTCGATGATACCTTTCCAACGAGCTATCACACGCCTAAAATGGAGATCGTATACAAAAGTTACGACCCTGGGAAGTTGATGTACTCACTTACCCAAACGGGGCCCACATGACTTTTGGCGCTTCATCTCCTAGGGTTAGGTTTTTGGATGTCTAGGGTTTTTGACATTTCGGTTTATTTTAAAAAGGCCTTCAGAGCCTCATTGTAATCATCTTCTTGCGAATGCGAGTAGCCGTCACATCTCTTCTCAAAGATAAGCTGCCACCATTCTAGCGAGTCTCACTCTGTATTTTTACAGTCTCTGTACATTTCTTTCATTAATAGAAATTGTGTATTACTGTATATCTGTGTTTATGGTTGCATCTCTGATACATTTCTGTTATATTATTGAATATTTGCGATATCTCTGTGCATTTCTTTGTTATATCTCATCTCTCATTTCGTGCTGAAAATAATCCGGATCAACAACACCAAAAATGATACATTTATTGATAGGAAGCAATGTTCACTTGCCTATTCGAGATTATCATCATGAAGAGATTATCTCATATTGGTCATGCACAGGGCTATGCTAGTGTTGATATGACCAAGGGTAATGATTCATTCACTCACGGGGCTTTGCTAGTGGTGAATGGCCTAGGTGTAGTCATTCTTCTGTCAAGGAGTGGATGGAGTTGAGATGCTATCACATGCATATTCCGGGATGGAATGCATGTGCGAAGATGGAACATCAACATGGTTCATGAAGACAACCTTTCTATGACAGAAGAAATCCACGTATGTATAATGCCTCCCTCATTGAGAAGGAGTGTTGGAGATTTGCAACTTTGGGCAGTCATTCTCCACAAAAAAATTACAAGAAGACCCATCTACACCATTACAGAAGCCCCAGGAAGAAGTTGAAGACCCAGGAAAAGAAGTTGGTCCCACAGGAAAAATAATAATAAAATTGAAGACCCAGAAATAAGAAGTCGGCCCCAAACTAGCGCCCAGATCAATATAAATACAGGGCCGACTCATTTCATTTTGAAAGTCAAACAACTCCTTCTACAGTACGCACAAGGTAGTTGCAACTGTAGTTTTGGCAGTTTCACTATTTTTGGGTTATTGGTTATCTTGGAGAGTGTGCCACACTTGGAGAAGCTCTTGCTTGGTTATTCTTGGTCATATTATTGAGGAGCTAGGTCTTGGTGATGCTAGCCTTGGGGAGGATCTTCTCTATATGGTATTTTGGCTATTGATGGTGATGTATAGGTAATATCTTGAACTGAATTCTTCTAGAGAAAGGTTGTTGGGTTTTCTCCCAAGTTTGGGTTTCCCAGGATAAACTCTTGTGTCTATTGTGCATGGTTAATATTTCTAGATCTTGTTATTTCCGCTGCATTGTTATAGTTGAGATTTCCAGTGTATAGTTATTCTATGATAACTATTGTATGAAAGTGAATCTTGTTATTAATCATAATGCAATAACTATCAAGAGTTGAGAATCATATTAAACATCAACAAACTTGCATTTTCTGGGTAGGTCAACCAAGATCTAACCCTAATCTTGTAAAGTTTTGGATTTGTTTTCTTTTCAAAATTTCATTTGTTTTTGTGTTGTGGTTGTGTTGAAGTGTTTTGTAAGAGAAAATAATGGTTTTGGGGGTAAGCATGCACGTTGAGGTACACAGAAAGAAAGAAAGAAAGAAAAAACCCTCCTCTTCCTTCATAAGATTTGCTATATGTTTTGCATTATCTCACTTGGTTGAAAATTACTTTATTAAATCATAGGTCTCGAGTTCAAGACTTTCTTTAAATTAAGTTACTTTTTGAAAACGTTTATACAACTTTAAGTTATCCACTTAAATTATAAAAGTGAATCTCTATAAAGTAACTTTAATGAGAGTATTGTTCCCCTCCCTTATCGATCCATTTCTTCCAAATTGAAATATATGTTTATAATCCCTTTTTTTATTTCATCCATATCATAAGGTCTCCTTATATATTTAACAATTGAGGCTACCCCATTAGTAAGTTTGCATTTTCACCGGGAAAAAAACGTCACATATTAATAGGCTTTAAATGACATAAGTAACGTGTCTTCAATGAGCTAGAATTTGAAGAATTAACATCCTTTGATACCAATGATGTTGGAGTTACCATCCAAAAGGTGTGGCTCCACAAAGTTCTTGAAGTCAAAAAATTCATCAATTAAATATGGGACATAGGAATTATAATCTTCACGTGTCCTATTAGTGTCCATTATCTCTAACAACAAATATATGTCTTTTCACATTAATTTCGTTGATAACCTCTTGCAAGTTTGATATATGTCTTCATGTGTGTTGTAATGTCCCTTTCCAAATGATCTCTCCAGGAGATTGATGAAGTAGTGTAAGTGATTCCATAGGCTATAGTCAGTGGAAAAAAAGAATTAATTAATTATTTAATGTCTAGAGAGCGGAAAAATAATTTATTAAAAGTGACATTGAGTAGTTAATTAAAAAGAGGAGTTTTAAGTGACTTAAAGTTTATAAAGTCACTTTACTTTATTAAAAGGGTAAAAGGGTCAAAAAAAAGGTAAGCGAAAAGATAAAAAAGAAATGAGGGGTGCCCTCTTTCATTATTCACTTGTTATATTCTAAAATCAAATTTGAGAGAGCTCTTGTGGCTTTGACTCTTGGGACGAAAACCCTAGAGAGTTTGGAGATTGGTTTAGGTGGTGAGACTATCCACCCTAGTTGGTCATTGAGAGGAGATAATCCAAATCTTCTTATTGTGCTTCAACGTAGTGGAATTTATCTTCTTGTAGCTAAGATTTCTTAGTGGGTAACTGAGTTTTATCTCTTGGTGGTTGAGTTTTCATGAGCAGAGGTCGACTTAGCTTGAAAAAGGCGATTTTATGTGTGTGGTTGCATTTTGGTATTTGTGGGCAACATCTTTCTTAGTTGGGGGTTGATTTATTTGTGGGTAGCCTTTCTTTCTCAAAGGAGGCATCGATTCTTGCAGTGTTGGAACCATTTTTCCTTAGAGGAGGGTCGAGTTCACTTGCCTTGTGGCGAACTCTTTTGCTGGGTAAACTCTTACTGTTGTTGTGGCCAAACTCTTGGCTTGAAAACGAGTTATCAGAGTGCTGGGCACATTACGACCATGGAGGACTGAGTTCGATGTTGTTTGGGGGCATATTCATTGTCATAAATTAAATTGTCTATTGTTGTACCTATTTGTGTGTGAACAAACCTGTTGCTTGAGATAGTTTATTTATCTCACAACAGAGCCATTTCGACTTGTGGGTGTTCTTGCTGAAATTGTGGGCACATTTTGGCAACCACCCACAGTTACATTCACTTCAGAAATTATAGTGATAACCTACAACAAGTATATCGGGTTCATTATTTGTAATTTGTTGTACTGTGTGTTGGGCTTAAATGTATTGCACCAGTCACAAATAATCAATGCAATAAATCTCTTTTAGTTTGTAATTGGTATTTTGTTCATTGTACAATTGAGACTAGAAATTTCATGCAATTTGTTGGACAGAATGTTGGGTATGCAAACTATTTGATAAAATGTTTATATCAATAAACTAAAAGAAAACCCAAAAACATTAGCGTGAACATTAGATGTGTGTCCCACGAGGAGGAATCCAACTTCAACAATGTCCAACACCCTCCTTGATTTTAAAGGGGATAAAAATACAAAAAATTATTGCCCGCACAATTATACATTTACATCAATAATATTAGTGACAAATTTATATTTGACTTGTAAAAGTTTGTATTACCAACACTTAGCTCATGTGCTTGCATATCATCTTACCTATAGATCAAACATTTTTCATAAGACTTAGATTGTAATAGACATTCATGCAATGAGTGCTTTGATGTTCCATTTTTGTAAAACAAAACTCCATATTGATCCACCATTGGTTCTTCAATATCATTTAGACATTTAGCCAATGAAGTGATAGTGAAATTTGAACCCATCTCCAAAAAGATAGTGAAATTTGAACCCATCTCTAAAAAAAAAAAGAACATTGAAGTGGTAAAAGTGGCCAAAGCCCTCAATCTTGTGTCCATGTGTAAGCATACTAGTTAAAAAAATAGGAAAATACATGACATTACTAATAGTCTTTTCCTTCTTACCCAATCTTGTTAAAAGTCTTTTCCTTCTTACCCATCCTTGGTAAGAAATCATTTGATTTATCCATCTTTTCATGCACAATACTCCAATAAGTGCTTGGACTCTTCTCTCAAGATAATATAGGCATAGTACATATGGAAACAACTTGCAATGTAGTGATTATGGGTTGTTTAAACTGCTTCGTGTTATACTACTTCGGTTGGATTAGTTGCATCCCTATGCGTGTTTATGATTTAAATACAATCATTACACCTTGTAAAAAAGTCTTTTCCTTCTTACCCAACCTTCGTAAGAAATCATTTGATTTATCCATCTTTTCATGCACAATGCTCAAGTGCTTGGACTCTTCTCTCAAGATAATATAGGCATAGTACATATGGAAACAACTTGCAATGTAGTGATTATGGGTTGTTTAAACTGCTTCGTGTTGTACTACTTCGGTTGGATTAGTGGCATCCCTATGCATGTTTATGATTTAAATACAATCATTATACCTTGTAAAGGAGTTGTTCTTTGTGAATACAACATCTCAAAACTTATTTATTATTTATTTATCATTACTTTGATATTCTTTGTGATCACAACATCTCAAAACTAAGTTGAATTAGTGACATCCCTATCACAACTAAGTTGAATTAGTGACATCCCTATGCGTATTTATGATTTAAGTACAATCATTACACATTGTAAAGTGTTCTTTGTGATTGCAACATCTCAAAACTTATTTATTATTTATTTATCATTACTTTGTTGAAACTAGATTGCAACCTTGGAGAAATACAAATCCGTTGGATATCCTTATTGGCCATTTTGTGAAGCGAACCCCGGGACCTGTTGGATGTCCTCATTGGCCATTTTATGAAGCGAACCCCGGGACCTATTAGATGGCTTAATTTGAGATGCTACAAGGAGGTTTCGTAATAAGATAACAAATGCCAACATACCTCCAACTTGAAAGAAAATTCGGCATCACCTTCATATTTTGATTCCAGAAAAACAGGATCAAAAGGGGAAGCTTGGACTCTCAAGCATCTAGTTGAGCCTCCTCCTTTTCCTTGGATGAACTGAACCGCCATCCACATCCACAGAACCAGAGGCACCATTTATTCTTTGGGGAGAAGAAGGTGATCTCACGGATTCTTGCTCCCACATAGAATCACCACTTCTGCTGCCCTGTATGACTGCGTTTGTGCTTGAAGTCGAAGCCCTAGGCTCAGACACAGAAGTAAGTGCAAGTACAGGTGGCTGTTGAGCACGTCGTTCGCCAATTGGAGGCGTGGCATTTGAATCGTTCGTGTAATTCCTAGACCGAATAGCCAAAGTATCGAGCATATCATTATAGGCCCTCATGGCAGCCAATCTCTGAGAATCGTAGGTGTAATTCCTAGACTGGGCACCCCAAGTATCGAGCATACCATCATAGGCCCTCACGGCAGCCAATCTCTCAGATCTAGCTCTTGTGGACCTCTGAAGTCGAATAAAGTCCTGTTGACCCTCCCAATTATCCTCTCCTCTTCCCCGAGTTCTGTCAACACCGAAATGGGATGATGTTGCTGTAGCATTTTGGGGGGAATTAGTGTTGGATCGGGATTCTGCTCTAAGCAAATGTATTCTTCGCGGCATCTGCCATCTATCTTCCAGACCCTCTCTTGGCAATCTATGAACATTCCTCAAACGATTCAGTATTTGATCAGCTGCAGCGCCCTGTAAATTCTCAACACCATCGTCCCTGGGGGCTGCTTCCCTCCTATCTCCATGCCCATCTCCATCTCCGCCTGCTACTCCTCTGTTTTCATTGTGCGCTCTGGACTCTTGCCATAACCTAATTGCCTCCGCTAGCCTCCTGGAAACGGGTCTACCAATTCTCATCCTCTGTCTCAAACCCTCGATTCTATGTGCCCGGGGCCGGGGAGGAATCTTTTCACCTTGCTCTCCTTCAATCGTGCTCTCATTCTCTGCTGCAGAATCGGCATTACCCTTACCTCGGCCGTAAATTGGAGTAATATTCATCTCTGTAACCTCGCCTTTACAAACGGGGCATTCTTTAGTATTGGAGTGTACATGAAGCCATCGATATAGACAAGCCCAGCAGAACAAATGACCACAAGAGGTAACCACAGGCTCCCTGGCCATCTCCAAACAGATATTGCTTTCGAAATCCGAAACGCTGTTGCTTCTTTCATCTGCTTCTTGTACAACCCCTGAGCTATTGATATTAATATTATCGTTATTATTATGGGGCCTGTTCAAATTCTGCTTGAGGGTTTCAGTGGGTCTCTCAGAATTGGAGTTATCAGTAGCATTGCTATCAATGTTAGGCTCTTCTACAACAGTGCCCATTCCGTTGCCGTTTGTGTGGACAGATCTGAAAACAAAAAGAGGAGAAACCGAAGACTCGCTTCTTCTATAGGGAGAGATGGGGTTGGGATTCGAATCTAAAATAGTCGGTCTGATTCGTATTACATGTCGTCTCCAGCGCTGCCTTATTTGGCTGGAACTATAGCGCCCAGTCTGTTCAGGCTGCCCAAATAACTCATGCAACACCTCTTCCTCTTCATTCAGGGCTTCTTGAACAGAACGCTGAGGATTTTGAAAGCCCCGATAAAGGTTCAGCAACTCAATCCTCGGGCACACTCACTCGCGAATCGAACCCTCGCCGATCAATATTTCGTCGTTTGGCACCGCCAAAATTTGTTAACATCACTATTTTTCACATAATTTTCCATGTTACATCATATTTGCAAATGTGAATTTTTACCTTTCATCTCCTAAAATGAAGATTATTTATTTTTTACATAATTTTTCATGGTACATAAAGTATTTATGTAGTTTCCAAATGTGAACTTTTACTTTTCATTTCCTATTTTTATAACAATGAGCTTTTTCTATTTTTATAAGAGCAAAGGTGTAAATGAGATGAAGAGTAGGGTTGAGGTGGTTTGAAGAGATGGTTGGGAGGTAGGTCTTGCACTCTTTCCACTAGGGTTCAAATTAAATTTTCTAAAATTAACTAATTATGAAGTTTAAATAAAACAGATAACAAAGAATTAAGATCTTTAAGCTTAAATTAATGAAATTCCATTTAATTAGCATGAATGTCATGTATGTGAACTCGAAAGCTTTTGGAGGCATTGAATGCAAAGTTGCATGACAACACATTCAATAGTTTCAACGAAGGGATGCCTAAGGTATGGGCGACGACGGTTTAAGTGAAGGGATGTTTGAGGTATTGGCCAATGTAATCTCTATGTAACAAGTTATAGCCAACTCGAGAATGAATTTGAGCAAGTCACCTAAGATTGGCTTCTAGGGAAACCCTAAAAATGTTATTGTAGAAATATCTGTTGTAGAATTGTCCTAGGGAAATTGTCTAGGGTTTTTTATTGAAATTCAAGCTCTCAGTTGGGTGGCTCTGAGCATCTAATACTTTTCCAACTCTTAATTACCTAGTCTAAGTGAAATTTGGAGCATTGTGTGGCTCCTCTACAAATCAAATTGATCTGAATTGTATAGAGAACAAAATGAAACACACATAGAAATATAGTAGAGAGAACAATAATACATTGAAAACCCAAATTCTATTAATGAATAAAATAACGAAATACTATAGAACATAAATGGGCTAGAATGGTGGTAGCTTATTTCTGAAGAGAGAGAGAGAGAGAGAGAGAGAGAGAGAGAGAGAGAGATGACATCTATGCTCATTCACCAAAATTAGCTCATACAAGAGGCCAAAAGGATGGCCTTTTAACATAAAGCAAGAACCCTAAAGGTCCAAAACCCTAAACCTAAGAGGCGAAGCGCCAAAAGGTGTTTTGAAACGCCCAAAAGGTATTTTTGGACGTTAAATTTCTACATCGACTTTTTGGGAATGTAACTTTCTCATACAATGTATGTTTGGCATGCATAGTAGTTCGTTGCAGAGCTCTAATTAAGAACAACAACAAAACGATCTGGCCTAGCTTTGCCAAAGGTAAAGGTAAAGCCATGCCCGCATTGATTATTTAAAAGCTCGTTAAGGACCTCAAAATGGACCTAGAAGTTTAGGACCCAAAAAATCCCAAAAAATCATAACAAGATTGCCCATATGGAGAACCATGTTGAATCAATGGAAGAGGTGGGTGGCCATCAATATCCACTTGATCACAAATCTATTTTAACTAGGTGTGTAGTAGAAAATAGCATGGAGGATCATAGTAAATCAATTTTAACACCATAGTAGGGAGAAATGGGTTGTTTACCCTAGACAACATACACTCTATAACGTGCAATTTGTGCAAAGCACTACATAGACATTGTTTAGCGATTAGAGGATGAGCATTTAGCTTGTTCAGATCGATCTCTAGTTCAGGGACATTATCTACTCAACACAAATCATATGATATTGCTCATTTTCATGTTAGAAGATTGAAAGATGGTGGAAGGCATGATGGGGAATAAGGAGACCTAGGGTATTCTCAGATTCTATGGTTCTCGAACACTATCTTTCCTTACATCATGGATCATGGAGGATGATCTATAAGATTATTCAGATGATCCTTTGGGGGATAAATAGATCTAGACTGCCCCAAAGGACATCCAACTCACTATGGACCCTGTTGACACTCAGAACTGAAATGGGTTGCAACAAATCAATCCCGAGGCAATCTCGAACCACTTTGGATTAGAAGCTG
>ML779490.1:94738-158607 GCA_009831015.1 Picea engelmannii | reverse complement strand
CGTAGCTGTCGTTGTGACCAAGAAGCATCACAGTAGTTGTTTGATATGGTGATGGCAGTGGATCCCATGATTGCATTGATTAGCCCGTCGTTACAGTTGGAAAGAGAACAGTGGTCTATCCAGATATAGCGTCCTTCGAATATTGAAATTCCATCGCCATCTGCCAGCGTTCTCCAGCCATAACGCTCTGGGGAATCCCTTATTACTGTCCTTTGATGAACCCGATATGGTTGTAGCTAACACGTTGTTCGGGGGAAGATTCATCGCCACCATATTTTTTGCACACCTCGTCCCCTTCCCTTTTATGGAAAACTAAAAGATCATTGCATCCATCCATGCTAAAAAACTAAATGGAAGCACACCGCAACTGATATTCTCGCTTCAAAAGTTCATGAACACTTTCCAACTTCCACATTCATTCAATATACTACGTGGGGCGCATCACTTTTTCGACTACAATTCTAATACAGACATCACTCCCACAGATCTCCCACCTGCACCACTGAATCTATTATTAGGCACATATCGTCAGTCCTCGCCAATTCTTGATTTCAATTGGAAAAATTCTCGCAATGGATTACTTGCGTCTCTCGGGACCAGTTACTGGAGGCCTGGAAATTTTGCTGCATTTCGGAGATGGTATTCTTCTTCACAGAAGGCAATGCTCAGTTCTGGCCAGCGTTTTCTTTCGTGGAGTTAACCACATTTCAAATCTGATAAACGAGACATTGAGAACGGATCAGGAAATCATGCAACAAAAGTGGAAATGGTTGGAACCAGCATTGAAAGAGCTTTACAACACTGTAAGAGAAGGGGAACGATTCATTCGACAATGTTTCAGTTCAAGAGGGAAAGATTGGTGGATGAAGGCGATTATTCTCCACTAGATCACTGAAGCGATACGTCTCCATCTCCACAATTTCTTATGGTGCATCTGTGTTCTTGTAGATTGCATTGAATTTGCAGGTGAGGAGGAGGAAACCCAATTGAGAAAGCTCTTGCACTGTAAGAAATATGATAAGGATTGGCTTCATCCAAAGCTTTTCGAGTGGCAATATCTTGTTGGTCAAGAGATCAAGAGTTTTTCCAGTCTCCGGGAACAAGCTATGAAGACATTGCAAGGTTTTTGTGCAGAAAATTGGAGCTGCATGACCAACATGCAAAAATTCCCTTCTTGTCTGTTCGTGGATTCCAATGTCGAAATGTTTGTTGAAGAGATATCTGCAATGTCTAAGCTTTTGCATCCAAATCTTCTGTATGCAATAAGCTCGTTTGTAGATAAAGACAGAAACGAGTGTTGTCTAGTCACGGAATTGATGCCTAAGGATCTTCGTAGCTTCATCAACGAGAATTCTTCTCCTTGCAAGAGAATTCCATTTTCACTGCCAAGGGCAATAGATATCATGATTCAAATAGCCAGAGGAGTGGAGTATTTACATGCCTATTGTTGTCACTCCTTCACCAAACCCTTATTAATTGATTAGCTCCCAATGCACTGTTGACATTCCCAAGTGCCAGCAACCCCTTGTTAATGTGAATACCTCTCGATGCTTTAGGCTTTCAATCTTCTTGAATATTGTCTCCATAACCTGAGAAATAATTCTTATTTCACCACCATCACCATAAACAGTGCCCATGGTACATGTCTTACAAGAACCAGTCTGTGTATATGCAAGAACCATAACATTGTAGCCATGGAACAACCATCAACAAGTGGAGCGACACATTCTTCAAAAATGGTTGATGAAGGAGACCCAGTGCTACCATATACATGATCAAATGTAAATGAATGAGAACCAATTTGTACCTTGGGCAGCACAGTCAATTTTGATATCTGTTACAACATCGGCTCCCTCTAGGTATGGTACTTTCTCGTAAAGTGCCAAGAACAGTAGACCATGTAGCCTTCATCCATTGGGTGGCCTTAACGGGAAAGCTGTAAATTCTGAGTTCTTCCACCAGTGAAATCACCATCAGAAACTTTTAATGGAGTCGCCAGAGCATGTGCAACCAATATTTGCCTATGACTGACTGCTCAACCAGGCCATAGGACTATAACAATGTCGTTCTCCCAGGGATAGATATCAACTTCGAAAATCCCCGGCAACAGCGCCAAAAATGTTGACACTCAGAACTGAAATGGGTTGCAGCAAATCAATCTCGAGGCAACCTCGAACCACTTTGGATTAGAAGCTGCCTTCTTCCAACCCGAGAGGGATCTCTCGAAAAATGTCACAAAATAAATTGAAGTAAACGTGAAAAAGATGGGCAGATTTATGGGTAAATGATGGTCTTGGATTTTTGGAGTTGGGGGTTAAACCAGGGAAATGGTCCATTGGGCATGGAGTCAAATGAAAACCGAGAAAAAGAGACAATAGCAGAGACCATTTAACTTGCAGAAAGTGAGGCAAAGTAATTCTATCTTTCAGCGCTTTGATAAATCATGATGCGGTAGCGGAAAGAAAAAGGAAAGGCCGACGTAGCAAAGGATATATGCAGAATTCTAAAAATGCAGATTGGTCTTACACCGATGATAGCTAGTGTAGAGGAAATACAATAAACAATTACAGAAAACCCAAATTATTTCGTTATAGTAGTGGTCGTACTAAAGTATAACGAAGCACCTGGGTTAGAAGAAAACAACATGTAATGCAATCGTGATGGATCTAGGAAGACATAAAGATATGGTAAAGACAATATCAACTGCGATTAAGGAACACATAAATGAAGTCCAAACAGTTTAACACAACTGAAAGAGAAGAAAAACATGCTGAAAGAAATCGACCGTGATGAATCTCACAGTCGCAATTAACAGATCTTCTTTATTACTCCATTAATGGCTTACAAAAACTCAGTCATTACAATGAAACCCTCTTCGAAAGAGGTTTCCCCAGTGCCGCGCTCATGCGTGCCGCCCCCTTTTCTGGTTTTACATGCCTCATTCTTTTAAAAAGAAAAAATGAGACTCTAGGCGTTCCAGGAATCTGAAACGGTTCGTCTTCTCTAGAATTCGCGGCTGCCAGGTGTTCTGCTGTTCGGGGGCACCTCTCCTTCGAATTCCAAGTGCTGACTGTTCGGTGTCTCACGACTTATTATGAATTCTCTGAAGTTCTCCACTTTCAGTTCTAAATCTGCAGTGCTTGGATAAAAACAAATGTACGCAGAGGAGTTTGTCCACAACTTCTACTACACCTGCATTATTTCCTGTATTGCTGCGTACTTACCCAGCGATAAAAATGCATAGTCTGGATCGTAAAACATGTAACGGCTCAACATACAACTTGGGCAGTATACCCAACATGCCAACAACAACCAGCTTCCCATCAATCAAGTACTGTTGATGAAATGTACCAAAGCCACAAGGCGGAGCCCTGTCATTTCCTTTTTCTGGTGGAACAAAATGCAGTGGAGTTCTGACCAAGAATTGATCATAAGCTTCCTCCGTCACATTTTCGAAAATGTCATTATGTACATGTACTTCGTACTTTCTATATAACTCAAAAGCCTTCTGATCAAATTCCAGCTTTCTCAACCGAATCTCCTGTCTGTGTTTTTTGCGAGATCGAGAATTCTCGTCACTTGTGTTATCGAACTCCATAGCTCTTTTGCTGTCACTGATTCCAGTTTTCCTCAATTTGAGGGTAGAACGTTCTTCGGCTGCTGCTAAATTAGTTTTCAAGCTTATCGTCAGTTAGAAAATTGAGATGGCCATTGCAGGCTCGGATGATGAAACCTACAGACTGCTCTGCGTTGAAGAATTCAAGTTGTAGCCTGGAAGCTAATTTCTTTGCTATTACCGTGGCAGAAAATTCATCTTCTTCTCCTGATCTCATATTTTCCATCCGATCAAATTTTTGATCTGTCGTTCACTTCTTCAAGATGGCAGCAGCAATCTGAAACAAAATATTGCTGGTGTATTCCAAGTCTCTAGGAAGACCCTTCAAGACAAAGTGGTTTATGGACAATGGATTCAACCGCGTTTTTAGGTCACCAATAATATCGACCCCATGTTTGTCAGCGTGCGTTGCAAAGACCATCAGGCTACCAATAATAACAGTTGTCAGAGGAGTAGCAGCCGAAATTCAGAATAGCCTGGGCGTTTTCTTGCTAATGTAGCGGGGGTTGATGAGAATAATATTCAGTGCGTGGTTGTAAGGAACTTTTGCTGGGAAGACGCAAATGGACGCAACAGGAGACAGATCGTGGAAATTTTCGAACCTTCACAAAGAGATGCACTGATTGCATTCCTCGTCTGCTGCATACAGTCGTTTTAGTTACCTCTTTAGCGTCGGCGTCATCGAGAGCTATGAATCTGTTGCCTTCRCTGTTAATTGTTGGGTTAGCGCTCCCACCGATTGCATATATTTCCCAGTGCGTGTAGTGGTTGTTCACCACGTGAAAGTACCCATGTCGACACCTGGGCATTCTTTGGATAATCCCTTCGCCGAAGTAATTGAAGGTGATCGTTACTTGCAATATTACCTCTTGCACGTAGCTGTCGTTGTGACCAAGAAGCATCACAGTAGTTGTTTGATATGGTGATGGCAGTGGATCCCATGATTGCATTGATTAGCCCGTCGTTACAGTTGGAAAGAGAACAGTGGTCTATCCAGATATAGCGTCCTTCGAATATTGAAATTCCATCGCCATCTGCCAGCGTTCTCCAGCCATAACGCTCTGGGGAATCCCTTATTACTGTCCTTTGATGAACCCGATATGGTTGTAGCTAACACGTTGTTCGGGGGAAGATTCATCGCCACCATATTTTTTGCACACCTCGTCCCCTTCCCTTTTATGGAAAACTAAAAGATCATTGCATCCATCCATGCTAAAAAACTAAATGGAAGCACACCGCAACTGATATTCTCGCTTCAAAAGTTCATGAACACTTTCCAACTTCCACATTCATTCAATATACTACGTGGGGCGCATCACTTTTTCGACTACAATTCTAATACAGACATCACTCCCACAGATCTCCCACCTGCACCACTGAATCTATTATTAGGCACATATCGTCAGTCCTCGCCAATTATTGATTTCAATTGGAAAAAGTCTCGCAATGGATTACTTGTGTCTCTCGGGACCAGTTACTGGAGGCCTGGACATTTTGCTGCATTTCGGAGATGGTATTCTTCTTCACAGAAGGCAATGCTCAGTTCTGGCCAGCGTTTTCTCTCTTGGAGTTAACCACATTTCAAATCTGATAAACGAGACATTGAGAACGGATCAGGAAATCATGCAGCAAAAGTGGAAATCATGCAGCAAAAGTGGAAATGGTTGGAACCAGCATTGAAAGAGCTTTACAACACTGTGAGAGAAGGGGAACTATTCATTCAACAATGTTTCAGTTCAGGAGGGAAAGATTGGTGGATGAAGGCGATTATTCTCCACCAGAGCACTGAAGCAATACGTCTCCATCTCCACAATTTCTTATGGTGCATCTGTGTTCTTGTAGATTGCATTGAGTTTGCAGGTGAGGAGGAGGAAACCCAATTGAGAAAGCTCTTGCACTGTAAGAAATATGATAAGGATTGGCTTCATCCAAAGCTTTTCGAGTGGAAATATCTTGTTGGTCAGGAGATCAAGAGTTTTTCCAGTCTCTGGGAACAAGCTATGAAGACATTGCAGGGTTTTTGTGCATAAAATTGGAGCTGCATGACCAACATGCAAAAATTCCTGTTCGTGGATTCCAATGTCAAAATGTTTGTTGAAGAGATATCTGCAATGTCTAAGCTTTTGCATCCAAATCTTCTGCAGGCAATAAGCTCGTTTGTAGATAAAGACAGAAACGAGTGTTGTCTAGTCACAGAATTGATGCCTAAGGATCTTCGTAGCTTCATCAACGAGAATTCTTCTCCTCGCAAGAGAATTCCATTTTCACTGCCAAGGGCAATAGATATCATGCTTCAAATAGCCAAAGGAGTGGATTATTTACATGCCTATTGTTGTCACTCCTTCGCCAAACCCTTATTAATTGATCAACTCCCAATGCACTGATGACATTTCCAAGTGCCAACAGCCCCTTGTTAATGTGAATACCTCTCGATGCTTTAGGCTTTCAATCTTCTTGAATATTGTCTCCATAACCTGAGAAATAATTATTATTTCACCACCATCACCATAAACAGTGCCCATGGTACATGTCTTACCAGAACCAGTCTGTCTATATGCAAGAATCGTAGCATTGTAGCCATGGAACAACCATCAACAAGTGGAGCGACACATTCTTCAAAAATGGCTGATGAAGGAGACCCAGTGCTACCATATACATGATCAAATGTAAATGAATGAGAACCAATTTGTACCTTGGGCAGCACAGTCAATTTTTATATCTATTACAACAGACCCTATGACTCTCACTCTACCAACATCCAAATCGAAAGAGTGACAGTAGAGTTATGGTATCACCTTGGCTCGACTGCTTGTACACAAGAATCGAAGGTGATTATCACCTCGACTCCCTTTGGAATTCAATTCCCACAAAAGGAAATTTTATACCAAGTTGTAGCAGGACATCTGTCGGATGAAGGTAATCAAGTTAGTCTCATGGAGCAAGTAGGGAAGGAAGCTACCATTAGACCATAAATACTATTTCCATCATTATAAATCAAATAAGATAAACATTGGCCCAAGCATAGGTTGTGTAAGCTAATACCACAGACTTGGTGGGGGTTGGTCCCCCACCTTTGACCTCCATCTGTAGCACACCAAGTTGACTTGAAGCATCTGATTTGAAGCAATAGCTTGAGAAATGTTGATTAGCTAAGATAATATGTTCCAACAAGGGCCTCAAAGTGATATTTTGGAGCATAAAGTCCCTTGAATCCATTCAATGACTAGTCTTGAATCCCACATCACACCAAGTTGACTTGAACATCTAATTTGAAACAACATATTGAGAAATGCTTAGCATCTGGGATAATCCATTCGAGAAAGGGCCTAAAAGTGAGACTTGGGAGCCTAAATTCACTTGAATATATTCAATCATTGTTTTTGAATCCCATATGACATATGACTTTTCCATCTTTTTTCCTAATGTCAACTCAACCCAATTGTTTGTTCCATGGCTTAAGGATAGTTTGAAAGAAAAATAATTTCCATTAGGAAAATACAAGACACCTCTAGCCCCACATGGTCTTTGGTTGCGTTGGTTGGCACCATCAAAAGATCTCAAGCATAAGACTTGTCTAGCTTTGGCGGATTGCAAATTATGGCAGCCCTTTGAACAATAGGTTGCTTTAAATGTTGATAGATATATTTGATTGTAATGTCCCCTCCCAACTGATCATGACAGGGGATGACTTAGTAGCCTATACGACTCTTGTAGGCTATAGTCAACATGAAAAAGGGAGTCACATGGAATTGTTTAATGTCACTTGGGTGGAAAAATATTATAAAGTGACATTAAATAAAATTATGAACTACTTAAGCATTAAAATTTTATTTTTAATGTTTAAGTAATAATTAAAGGAGAGGGTTTGATTTGATCAAAGGGGGGAAAGATCTAGAAGGCTTAGAGGAAGAATAAAAGAAGGGGTAGCCTCTCACTTTGGATTATGATTTGATTGATCTTTGTATGGTGCTCTTGGAGCTATTGTTTTGTGATCTTTGTATGGTACTCTTGGAGCTATTGTTTTGTTAGGATTTAGCAAAACCCTTCCACTACTGGTCTTTCTTTGGTGGTGCAATATCCACCCTAGTGGACAAAGAGAGGGAGTCCATCTAGGATTCTTGTTTGGAGCTTCAATTTTGTGATTACATCAAGCTTTGGAGGATTGATCTGTTCAGGAGGGTTACAACAAAGACCAGATTTGGGTTTGAGCAGGTCCATGGCAAAGAGAGGAAGTCGTGGGTTGTGAAGAGGGTTCCATAGCATTAAGAGGAGGCCCATTTTACTATAAAATTACCAAGGAGAAGATCGAACCCATTATTTGCAGGATCATGGCACTATTGGAGAACTTTGTAGGGATCCATTGAAAAGGACGATTCATACACCAACAAGTTTGGAGGGGTCGTGTGGGCGTCCAGAAGATCGCGGGTTTATTTAAAGGAGCCGCCTCCTGCTTAATTGCAAATCTAAGGGACGAGGAAAGCTTGCGGGGTCCCCTTTGGGCGGATCGCCTTTTGTTTTACAGATCTGCGAGCAAAGACATGATCGTGAGGGGTTTTTTGGAAGGGTCGCGAGGATTGAAAGTGGAGCCACAAGGGCATTGCAGATCGCAGGAGGGTCGTGGGTCCTCTTGGAGGTTAAGATGGTTAATCTGGAGGATAATTCGTGGGGCTAGGAGAGCCCTGGAGTAGTTGGCTTCGTCACATTGGAATTATTCCAGGTTTCTTTTATGGTAGAGTTTGTAGTGTTGGTACAGCTGCTTTAGCAACCATTAGTTGTTAATTATTATTGTATTTACATATACCATTCATAATAAAAGAATGCCAGTGTTACTCCTTACATTACCAATGCACTGGGATTGTATGTGATGTCTTTGATGAAAGTTATGTTAATGAATGCAATTGTTGTGGGAAGTTTTAAATCTGAACCTTGTATAAAGAAACACTTAAGTACAAACTATTCACTAAACACCCAAACTTGCACATTAAAACTACTAATATACTTGCCCAATTCTATTGAGGATATTACAGTGGTATCAGAGATGGTGATCTTGCTAGCATGTGATGACATAAGGAATTGATGACTATAAGAAGAAGTAAAGGGCAGGGAGAATAGCCCATTCCAGGAACAGGTAAATAAGAAGAGGAAGAAGTAGGAGGAAGCATGGGAGACAAGCATGACAAGGTCATGCTCCAAATATTAAAAGACCCAGTCAGGGGACACAATGAGGCATTTCAAAGACAAGCAGAGACAACAAGGTTCCAACAACAAACCCTTGAGGTGCTCACATAATTCGTGAGCCAACGAGGGAGTACATATGGTGCAGGTAAAGGAGGACCCAGTGGATCTCACTGGGGTGACAAAATACATGTAGAGGGCAACAATAACCATACCCCAACTCAGAGTAGGAGCCTAAGGATCCCTAGGCCCCTACTACCACAATTCTTAGCAAGGCATCCTGCAGGAGGACATGAGCAACCAAATCATGAGCTTGATGTTAATTCCTCATATAGGGAATACAAGGCATTAGATGAAGATATCTGAGAGAAATTGTCTTATCCTGACTTCTACAACCTCAAATAGAGGAACAAACCTAGGGAATGGAACATAGCAGCGCAAAACTGACATAAGTTTGATCTCATGGGTAAGGTGGGTAGGTTGATTATCTCATCTTTTGACGGGTCTGCCAAGAGCACAATGAGAGCATGGGTACATGAGTTGGACACTTACCTCCAACTTAACCCAATGACTGAGGAAAAAGAAATTAAGTATGCCACCCTTCACTTGGAAGGAGAAACTCATGAGTGGTGGTACCATGGGTTGATAACATTAGGGCACACCAAGATCATTTTCTATGTGGAGTTTACTCAGGGACTGATGGACAGGTTTGACAAGAAGGATCTTGAAATCCACTTCAGGGAGTTGGTGCAATTGAGGTAGACAGGTACACCAGATGCTTACATCACATATTTTCAGAGGATGGCAATCATGGTGAAAAATATTTCTTGGCAACGGTTGGTGATGTTGTTCACAGAGGGTTTAGCAGAGCCACTTAGAGGATGGGTGAAGTCCTTTAGGCCGGTCACATTACATGATGCCATCATGAAGACTCAATATATGGAAAACACAACACCCAAGAAGGCACTAGTGAAACCCTTTATTCCACAGAAAGGTCATGTGATGAAGCCTCCCCAACAAACATGGACGTGGAAGGACATGATGGATGAGGACACTCGAAGAGAACTAAAAAGGAAGAAGCTTTGCTATAGTTTTAAGGAACTTCGGAGCCAGGTCATTGATGTATGGGCATACTCTCTGACGAGGAAGATGATTGTGAGGAAGAGACCCACCACACACATGATAGTGGATAGAGTAGAGATGAGACACCACACCTTGAGATTACAGAGCAGCCACCATTATAGGAGGGGGTCAAGAGGGTGACCATTGCCACACTTTAAGGAGTCTCCAGGTATTATACCTTCAGGATCAAAGGCATTTTGCAGGGACAGAGAGCTACTGTTTTGATCGATGGTGGGGCTATGCACAACTTCATCGACACAGCACTAGTTTCTAGGAGACAAATTCCCACAGAGGATTTTGAGGGATTCGAAGTGGTGGTAGCAGGTGGGTACAACATGACTTGTACTCATAGGATCAAAGGGTTGGATTTGACATTGGGAAACTATACGTTGACCGATGACTTTTATGTGGTGGATTTAGCAGACATCAATGTGGTGTTGGGACTACATTGGTTATATTCCCTTCAATATTTCAAACTGAATTATCAGATCATGAGATGGAATTCATAGCCACAAGGGGTCAACGAGTTATTCTGAGAGGTATGCCATCAAGAGCACCCATGGTCATGTCTAACAAACACATGGAGGCCATCTTTAGACATGGTGATGTGGCATGTGCAACAAAGTGTTTGATCACCACGCATAAGCCATCCTAGGATCATCAACATTACCATGTGGACATACAAGAGCTGTTTGGGAAGCATTCAGGCTAGTACTAGCAGGGAGATCACTGGACAGAGGATTCAAGCACATCATTGGGTTAGAGGAGGGGGCAAAGCCCATGATCACCACACCATATAGGCACCCAAAGAAGTTCAAGGACACAATATAGAAGACCATATAGGAGTTGTTGGAGATGGGACACATCGAGCCTAGCTCTAGTTCCTTTGCTTCTTCATGGTACTGGTATAGAAGAAGGATGACACGATGAGAATGTGCGTCAACTACATGGAATTGAACAAGAAAACCATCAAGAACTGGTACCCAATACCCAAGATTGATGAGTTGTTAGATGCGCTACATGGGGCAATGTACTTCTCGAAGATTGATCTTCGATCGGGGTACCACCATATTAGGGTTAGAAAGGAGGACATCCATAAGACAACATTCAAGTGTCACTATGGGCACTACGAGTTTCTAGTCATGCTCTTCGGGCTGACTAATGCACCCGCTACCTGCCAGTCATGTATGAACCATATCTTCAACAAGCAGTTGAGGAAGTTCCTATTGGTGTTCTTTGACAATCTTCTGATCTACAACAAGACTTGGGGGGAACATTTTAAGTATGTGGATGAGATTCTCACCATTATGGGGAGTAGTCGCTTTTTGCCAAGGAGGCAAAGTGCAAGTTTGGGTTGATAGAGATCCTCTATCTGGGACACATGATTGGTGTTGAGGGAGTGAAGGTGCATCGGGAGAAGATCCAGACAATCTGAGACTGGCCCACCCCTAGATCACTTATGAAGCTACAATGATTCTTCAGAATATGCAGTTATTATAGGCACTTTGTGAAGGGATTTTCACAACTAGGTGCGCGCAGAGGTAGCCTTCAATAGAATGAAGAAGGTAATGAACACTTTCCCAGTATTAGCACTCCCAGATTTCACACAGCCTTTTGTGCTGAAGTGTGACGCATCCAGAGAGGGGATATGAGTGGTGTTGATGCATAACTGACACCCAATAGCTTTCGAGAGCATAAAGTTGAGGGAGCCACATAAGCTCTATCCCATCTATGATAAGGAGATGTTGGCCATCATGCATGCATTGGCCAAGATCAAACAGTAACTGGGGGGAGGATGCTTTGTGGTTGAGATATTTTTTGTAGCAACAAGATTTGAATGAGAGGCAACAAAAGTGGGTGAGCAAGGTGCAAGCATATGATTTTGACATTGAATATGTAAAGGGAAAGAAGAACATAGTTGCTGACGCCCTATCCAGAAGACCTGCAACATTCTCCCCGACCGAGATCTCAAGGGATTGGAAATCCATTCTCTTGGTGAAGTACTCCAAGAATACCTTTGCTTATGAGCTGATGGAAGGTATTATTCAGGATGACAGGTACAGGGTAGTGGATGAAATCATCTACTACAAAGACATGATCTATCTTGTCCCTGAGTCCACACTCAAGGATAAGATTCCGAGGGCAGCACATGACACACCGTTGGCAGGGCACCCAGGATATCTGAAGACCTATAGATAGGTAAGGGAGAGATTCTAATGGAAGGGTCTTAAGGAGGATGTGCTCCGATATGTAAGGGAATGCAAGGCTTGTCAGCGAAATAAGTTGGAGCTCACACATCTTGCAAGATTGCTTCAGCCATTGCCGATTTCAGAGCAGAAATGGGAAAACATTTCCATGAATTTTATTACAGGGTTTCCAAAGGTACAAGGCAAGGACTGCATCTACGTAGTGGTGGACAGGTTGACCAAGTATTCACATTTCTTTGCCATTCCCTCAGAGTATAACACATCTTAGGTAGTAGACATATTCTTCAGGGAGGTGTTTAGGCTACACGGTCTTCCGCGATACATAGTCAGTGACTACGATAACAAGTTCCTCAATGAATTTTGGTGGGAGTTGTTCAGGTTATCAAGGACAAAGTTGACACCTAGTACCAACTATCATCCTCAGACATATGGGCAGACATAGATCGTGAACAAGTGGATTGAAGGATACATGCGAAACTATGTGTCAGGGAAGTAGAAGGCGTGGATGAAGTGGTTGCATCTTGGGGAGCACTGCTATAATATCACTTATCACATGTCCATTGGGATGAGTCCTCTCAGAGCATTGTATGGATATGATGCCCCATCATTTTTAGATTTGGAATTTTGGGAGAGGAAGGCCCCGAAGGTCAAAGATTGGTTGCAGGAGAGTAAGGAAATTTTGAGAGTCCTGAAGGAGCATTTGTAGGTCGCTTAGAACCAACAAAAGATGTATGCAGACCGACACAGGGTGGAGCACAACTTTAAGGTTGGGGACTTAGTCTTTCTCAGGTTGCAACCTTACAGACAGTCTTCGCTAAAGAGGAGTGACACAGAGAAGCTGAAGCCTCACTTCTATGGACCCTACAGAGTGATCAAGAGAGTCAAGGAGGTAACATATGAGTTGGAGCTGCCAAAGGGTAGTAGGATCCACAATGTCTTCCACGTATCTTGCCTCAAGAAGGCGTTGGGACAACATGTCACCACTTCAACAGATCTTCTTCCGCTAGATGAGGAGGGGACTCTTGAGAAGATTGTTGATGATAAAGAGAGGAGGCTGAGGGTAGAGTCATCCGAGAGTACCTAGTCATTTGGAGAGGTTTTCCCGTAGAGGATGCCACTTGGGAAGGAGAGCAGAATTTGCGGCACCCCGATTTGGAGTTGTTTGAGGACAAACAATCTTGGGAAGGGAGGACTATAATTTAATGTTGAGTTTAGAAGGGGTTCTTAAACTCACTCATTAAACTCCTATAAAATGAGAGGCAATGTGAGGAGACAGTTGTATATTTCATTATGACATTATGGATTTGGCATAAGTGAGTGAACACTTGTGATTAGGAGATTGGGTGGAAATTTCAACAAGGAAATTTTTCACTTTGGCAAATCTGGCCTAGGGTTTCTGGACTTTCTATTTTTTTGTTTTTTAGCCAAGAGAGAGGCCTCACATGTGAGAGGAAAACCACATGTGTGAAAGAAGAATCAGGCTGCATGTGTGAACATGCAATACAACCACACATGTAGGAGAAAACATGACCTTCGTACAACCACAACAAAAGAGAAAACAGGTCGTACGTGCGGGCCATACAGGTAGGAAGTACGTGCGAGTTTTTCTAGGCAGGTTATAGGTCCGTATGATTGACATCACCGGTCCGTACAGTTGATGTCAGTAGGTCGTCCAACAAGTTACAAGAGGTTTATAAGTGGGGGATTTTTTCAAAAAATTGTTGAAATTGTAATTTTTGAGAGGACTGGTTTTCTGTCCTTAGATTTTTTGATTTTGTGAATTTGCTGAGAGGGATGGTTTTTCCCTCATAAATTCTAAATTTGAAAAGATTATAGAGTAAGTGTTTGTGTCTCTTTTGCATGGATGGTTTCTCTTTGATCCTTATGTTTCCGCTGTAATTTTATAATTTCAATGTAAAATTATTCACTAATAACAACCCTAGGGTTTACTGTTCGAAGTCACTTGGAAATAATTTTTAGATATGAAATTAGATGCTTAAAAATTGACAAAAAAAAGACAATATATTAAGAGTTTTTGGGTGAGGCCAATCCTTCATAGCTTCAATTTTCTTCGCATCCACCTATACACCATCCTTGCCTACAATATGGCCCAGGTACTCTACTTTTGAAGCTCCAGAGGAACATTTAGACTGTTTGAGGAAAATTTGTGCTAAGAGAGTAAATAGAGAACTTGATCCACATGGGCAAGATGGTCTTTCCAAGTTTTACTATAGATGAGAATATCCTCAAAGAAAACTAAGAAAAAATGCCGGAGGAAAGGACAAAAGACATGATTCATGAGACTTTGGAAAGTGGAGGGAACATTACACATGCTAAAGAGCATGAACAAGAGCTCACAATGACCTTGATGAGTTCTAAAGGCAGTCTTGGGAATGTATTCCTCTTTCATACGTATATGGTGGTAGCCAGAATGAAGATCAAGTTTAGTAAAGTATTGAGCACGGCTTAATTCATCCAATAGATCATCAATGACAGGAAAGGAAAATTTGTCTTTGATGGTGAGTTTGTTGAGGGTGCGAAAGTATGGACACATGCACCAAGTGTCTTATTTATTGAGTACCATGATCACATGAGAAGAATAGGGACCAATACTAGGACATATAACACCTGCTTCAAGAAATTCTTGAACAATTTTTTCAATTTCATTCTTCTGGGAAAATGGATGATGATAAGGGAAAACATTAGGAGGAAGGTTTCTTGGTATTAAAGGAATGGAATTATCATGAACACCATGGGAAGGAGGAAGTCCATGGGGAGTGGTAAAAACAACTTGGTATTGGGAGATGATAGATTTGAGGTTAGGATGCACAAAGGGTGTCTCAATTGCTTGAATGGATGGAGTTGGGAAATAATGCCCGAATGACCTTTTTTGAGGATATTTTCTATTCGATGGGAATTGATGATCTCAGGGGAGCCTACTGTGATGCCTTGGAAATGATACCATTGTCTTTCCTATTGGAATTGCATTGTTAATTCCTTAAAATCCATGAGGATGGGGCCTAGAGTGCGTAACCATTCAACACCGAGAAAAATGTCACAACTGCTCATGTTGATAGCAAACATATGCTATTTCAAGTCGTACTGATCAATTTGTAGTTGCGCATTTTCACAACGCTCGCCACTTTTCATGGAACTGCCATTGACAATTATGATTTGAAAATTGTTGATGGCGTGGATATAACAATTGATTTCCTAGGCATTGCGATGGTAAATATAATTATGTGTGCTGCCACTCTCAAAAAGGATTATGACTTTCCTATGCTTAACATAGCCAATGAGCTTGAGGGTTTGGGGAGTAGAGAAGCTAGTGAGGGCGTGTAGCGAAATAAATCGTTCAACCTCTTGTGATTTTGTGGTCAAAGTAGTATATCTATTGGGGTAGCTCGTCCATAGGGACAACTTCAACCTCCTTGTCAACAACATCATTAGAAATGGCCATAAAAAGATTTCGTTCCTTATACTCGTGCCTTGGAAAATGTTTGTCATCACAATTATAGAAAAGACCCTTGAGTTGGTGTTTAACCATTTTTACCTGAGTTAATTTCTGGATCTTGAGAGGAGTGACATGAGGGGTAGGATTGGTAAGTCTAGGGAGGGGAAGAAAATAGAGTTTTATGTTCTGGGAAAAGACAACTTGTTGTGCTTCTTTGGTGCTTTTATTAGCTTCCAACAAAGTCTGGGGGAAAGCCATAAGGACCCGGGCAAAAATTTCATCCTTTAGGCCACTGATAAAACATTCCCTTCTGAAGGCATCTGTCATGCCCTACTTCTAAAATCCAACTGCTCAAAGGTGGCTATAAATTCTTCCACTATGTCATACTGTTTCAACTTGGCCAAACGACCTAAATAGTGGGTCTCAGTGTCAAAGTATTTATAAAGATCTGCAACAAACTGGGTCCAAGCAACATACCCCATCGTGCATTTTTACACCATTTCTAGCGTTCCGGTTCCATATAGAGAACAACATAACGAAGTTTGGCCAACTCATGAGTAATTCCATGCAATGAAAATTAATGCTCCATTTGGGTGACCCAGCCCGTGGGATCATAGCCATCAAATTTATTGACCTCAACTTAGGGAAGACGGGGGTGATGATGAAAGGGGTTGGAATGAAAAGCCATAGTATGGGAGGAGTCAACACCATCTACTTGGGAGGGTTGTTCAGGGAAGGGGGGGAGGGCATGGGATCGGTTCAATAACTGGTTGAGAGAGACATTAAGGGTTGCATATTGGATGTCATATTTTCTCTCTTACTGGACAAATAGGCCTACAAGTTTGGAAAATTCGGTTTAGAATTGTTCCTCAAAATAGTCAAAATGGGCCTTGTTCTTTTGGATTTCAACCTGCAGTTCTAGGGTGCGATTGGTGGCCATGTGGAAAGTTGGGGTGCTGAGAATAGGGAGTGGGTCCACTGAAAAAGGTGGATAGGTGATGTATATCATTGCAAATAGGGTGACAAGGGAAATCCAATGGGATAGGTGTCAAATAAGGGTGTCGGGAAGGGTGCGTGGGACCATATAAAAAAAGGCTTATAAGTGATATATACCACGACGATCAGGGCGAAAAGGGGAATTCAATGGGATAGGTCGCAAATAAGGGTGTTGGGAAGGTGGGTGGGGTCCATAGAAAAAAGGCTTAAAAATGATAGGTACCATAGTGATCAAGGTGAAGAGAGGAATCCAATGAGATATGTTTCGAATAAGGGTACCAACGAGACCACTATACTTTTTTTTACTCCTGCATAGTTATAATCCGACCCGAAGAATGCTGCAGTGACAAAGTGCTCAAACTATTAACATGAAAATATATATAGGAATTTTACAACCCGAATGCAAGAGGCAGGATTACGTGGCAATATATCTTGTCTATTCCTTTCCTGCTCTGTTTCCTTCCCAAGGGTTAGGGTTTTCAAGGTTCCTACAGAAAAGGGTTTTCCTTGTGTCATATCTCTCTCATATATGTGCATGGTCGAACAATAGTGGCTGGCCCAATATCTCAGGGAACCTACTAAGTAGGCTCGAATGTACCCTTATCTGTACTACGCGATTAACCAGGTACTAGAGAGTATCTTCCCGAGTGTTGTTCTTGATGTCACTATGACATTCAAGTGGTTGATCAACTGATCTAGAGTTGGTTTCAGGAGACCTAGGGGACTCTCGATATACTTGATGGTATGTGAGAGTGATGTCCATGTACATATTTTTTCTGATGTAGTACTACTTGATGGGTACCAACAAGGGTTATAGAGGTTTCCAATAAGGTGAAACGTTTGTTTCTAAGTAACCCCACGAAATCGTCTGTATTTCCTGCGTATAGTCTTCCCCACCACAGTTTTACTCGCTAAGCGACATATCTTTGTGCTTTAAAGACGTCGATAGTACACGTCTCTACCCTGAAAAAAAATTCCCATAGTTTCCGTAGAGGAAAGTGCTTTGATACCACTTGTTAGGTACCAAATGTATTATAATAAACATAAAACATAAATATTGCAGGAAATACTAGCGAAACAACAAAATGTAGAGAACCACAACACCAAAAATGATACATTTGTTGATAGGAAGCAATGTTCACTTGCCTATTTGAGGGGGAAACCTACAATAGAGCAGTGCTCTATTACAATAATTCTCAAGACGACTTTCGCATGCCTCCTACTCTTATTTATACTAATTCTATCTTCTAAAGAACATTCTAGAGGAAGATCTTTCTAGAAGCAGAAACTTCTATTAAGTATTCTTATATTGGACTTGTTCACATTATAAATAGGACTTATTAACTAATTTTGACCTTTATTACATGGAAAATATATTATTCTATGTACGTGAGGGGTTTGGGAGGTTAGGTCCCTAACATCCTGGAATAACCTCATTGGAATCATTCCGCCTTGGATATGAATTTTCTAGTCTCTTTATTACTTGGATATTGCAAACAATTCTCTCTCTGGATTGATTCCTCTTGAAATCATAATGTTTCCCAACCTAATATCTAAGAAAAATATCATTGATATAGATTAAACTTCCTTTTAGTTACCACTAATTGTTAAGCACAATGAAAATGCATCTGGATTGTAGTACAACTGGGAAAAGTAGGCCCATAAAATCCTTTTTAACCCATGTGTGTGCACATCAGTTGCTGCTAGAGGTAGGCCAATTTGAACATGGCTTCTGAGTGCACCCAATGGTGCCATAAACCCATTATTATTTCATGCATTAACTCCATATACAATGGATCCATAATTTAGTAACCCATATACAATCATAGTGTAACCATGAGGAATTCCCTACATTCCAACTAGAGTTCCATCTGTTTATGAGAGAGGAGCAACTGTGTACTGTGCATAGTTTGTATCTTTTGTACGATTTGAAACAATAAGAAAAAATTCTTGCAATTGTTGCTCCAAAGTGCCACTTATAGTCACAAGTTGGTCACTAACACTGGGCAGGGTTTGGTATTTTGAAGATAATTTAATACTGGCTTGTGAATCGTCAACAAATGATTTTATTGTAGCTTCATATAATCCACACGCTAGAAATTTTACATTTTTTTCTTTTGCAATGACAACATATGATTTAGCAAGGGCCATTTGATCCCCCAACTGCCTTGGAAGACACTTGGCACTCAACAACTCTTTTGTGACATCTTTTCCTCCTGTTACACTCAATCTGCTCATTTTCTAATTTCACCCATGGTTTTATGTTCCCATTATAATAAAAAATAGCTTTGATTTCTATCAAGTGCATGTCCACATTTGGATCATAACTTTAACCTAGTATATGCCAATGTTGGTCAAGTGGTTTAGTGAACCATGAGACCATAGAATGTAAGAAATCCTAGAGGCAAAGTTTCCAATTTCTAGAGTGTCCTATCAACATTCTGCTCTTGCCAATAGTGATATCGACTTGTAACATTTTTGCTTCTCACTCAAGTTTACAAATAAAAGTAGTATTTTTGAACTATTCCATCATTATCTAGAAAATCCACTCTTTTTATAGCAAGATATACTTCAGGATTATAGAACCTTGAGTAGTTCAATATGGAGAGGTATTTTGTGTTACGAAACTTAATTTCACTCTTAATATCCTAGAAGCCTTTAAAGTAGTAATTTTGTGTTTCTTAATATCAAAGTTGCTTTAGTGCAATAACATAGGATGCACTTAACCAATTCAAGTCATCCTTATTATGAACTTCTATGGTTGGTCCTTTATAGTCATTCATAGCAAACCAAGATTGCATGGCCCCATGATTTATTTTGTCTGTGACAATATGGAAAATGAACTACTCCCAATAATAAACATTATGAACTGTGGAGTTCACACCTACAGAGGTAGCAAACACATCATCAGAAAAGACATAAAAGTGATATAATTTATTATCTGAGAGTCTAGGAGAATGATTCTATCGATCCATGTATTTTTGTAGTCTGCAATTTTTGGAACATTCTTTAGATAGTCTCGTGCCAAAATAGTAAAGGCCCTTGGCAACTGCTTCTGCAACCAGTTTTCCAAATATTGTGCTTTTTATAGTTGCAACATCTGCTAGGTCCACTTATCCAAGCACTAGAAATAAATTTTTTGACTCTGCACTACAAGGTAGTCATCTTTCCACCCCTTCAATAAATTGTGATTCCATTAGTTCATTAGTTTTGTTGGGAGGATCATCATTGCCTCAATATCTATTGGCAAGGCCATTGTGTCGAACCATTATTTCATCTCAGACACCATGGGGTAGTGGCATAGACCATTACATAATGACAACTGGTTTGTGTATGGAAAATCATGCAATGAATATAAAATAAGGGTTGCATACTAGGAGCACTAGAAAATGCACATGTTTTATGCATATACAATTTAAAATGACATCAGGCTCTAAACTTGCAGAGCACTTTCAAATTTCCTAGAGAAGCAATCATTCTTGAAGATCAATCATGGCATCACACGAGTACTCCAGTAGGCCATATTCCTTCTTGGATTTGCATTCCAAAGTTTAAATTCTTAGGGGAGATGGACGCCATATGACTAAATCCACAAAGAAAGAGATTGAAAAACACATTCCTTCCCCATTGGAGGATTTTCTCCACCTGCCAATAATAATGAGGCAAAAATTAAGGCCATAGGAGTTGGTGGGGGTGGTTCTAATGCTACCAGTATGATGATTGAGAGGGAAATCAAAGGTGTGGAGTTCTGGATTGTCAATACATATATGTAAGCCATGAAAATGTTAACAATTTTTCTTGAGAATCATTTCCGAATTGGGAAAGAATTGACTAGAGGACTCAGTGCAGGGGCGAACATAGAAATTGGAATGAATGTTGCCAACGAGAGTAGGAGTGTAATTGATGAAGTTGTTTATGGGGAAGATATGGTCTTATGAAATAAAGACTTGGAATTTTAAGTTATCTTCATGTTACTTGGAAAATACTATCAATCACTAGTACATTGTGAGCATTTTTCGACAATTTACCAACGCATGTTTGTCGCCAGAACGTCACAAGTACGACGAAGGCAACAATTGTTTTTTTTTCGCGTCACCTTTGTCGAAAGTATGACATTCAATCATTCGTCACAATATTGACTAAACATATTGTCGTAAGAGTGACTAACGTGCCCCAATAAGTTCGTAACATTCACATCACTTGTTCGTCGGAAGATCGATGAAAGAGTGACAAACTCGCGATGAAAATGTGACAAACCTTCGACGAAAAAGTAACGAACCTTTGATGAACACTTGACAAAATCGTGACGAAAAATGATGAGAAGGCTGTATGTCCGACGTTTTGTGTTTGGGAGGAAAAAGACACGTTATTCGAACCTTCTACGCAAAATTGACATACATTCGATGAAAAATTGACAAACCCGCGATGAAAGATTGACAAAACTTCGACGAAAAATTGACAATCCTTCCACAAAAAAATAACAAAATTGCGACGAAAAAATGACGAGAAGGCTGTATGTCCGACGTTTTTTCTGGGGAGGAAAGTTTTTCGATGGTTCAACGACTATTATAATTAAAAAAAATATATATAAATGTTCGACAAAAGGCCTTTAGGGGAGATAATTGTGAATAGTGCTAGTAATTGGTCTTCTAGATGATGGCCATATATGAACCAAAAAATAAGGAAACTAAATAAATAGGAAGCAAATATCAAGGAACTAATGAACTCTAACATACACAGATATAAGTTCAAGTTCAATGGAAAACTCTAGAACTTGTATACATGTTCGTTACATATGTGTCAGAAATGAATATCGATGTACAACAGATGAGCAAAGTTCCAACAAGGAACTTCATGTGCACTATAACATTAACACATTCCCATTTCACTTTAAAAACAATAGGTTTTACATGCACACTGAGATGGAAAAGGCACATCAAATCCGTGAACAAAATGCTATGACAAATTTAGTTATAAGCAAATAAGCAAAGGCACATGTTTGTTATAGAACAAACAAAATTGCTAAAATGTGATTCAACAAATAAATTCTCACAAAATATAGTCAAATACATCACTTATTTAATAAACTATTACATAACAAGAATAGTAATCAAATTATCCTAAATGTTCACCGATGTGAATGATAACAATAATATTATCCTACTTCCAAGCAATTGAGAATGCATGGAAAATGAACAATAATGTAGTTGCATTAAACACATAAATAACACAAAAGGTTTTTTTTGGAAAACACTGCAAAACCATCTAATAACCACAAAGGAGTAGCTAAGTTGTATTCCTAGAACCCGCAAGACTCGAAATACAAGGAAATGAAAGATTTTCATTTTCCCTTTTTGATATCCAAAACTTAGATATAAATTACGTGTTCAACAATTCTAAACTCATTGGATAGACCAATTCTATCGTTTCCATAGATGAACCATACATAAAAGATTTCATTGACATGATTTATTACTTTTGTAATATCACTAGATTTATTTGAACCACTTACATTTAGACTAGGCACTAAGGACTTCCAGTGTATCTAGGTTTACTTCTAGCTCATTGCTCCTAATTCAATTGAAATCTTTGGTGTTTATTGGCATTTGTAAGCTAGTGTTTATTTCCTTTTTGCAATGGTTGATTCCATATAGAATCCAAAGGCATCATAGAAGAAATAAATAAATGGCATCATTGAAAACAAACTGCATCGTATTCTTTTACTAGACATGAATAAAAGTGTAGTTGAAAGAGGGCACCACAAAAACAACAATCATTTATTGACAAAAAAACCAAGTAAACAAGAAATCTAGGATTATATTTCAAATGGCTAATGAGAGCTAAGCTACATAACTATAAACTCAAGTTCAATGTAAAACGACACAAGCACACCATGTTCACAAAAAAAGTGCTTATATACAAGGCAATATGCAAAAATACACATTGAATCCACCAATCAAATGATATGAATTAATGTATAATAACAAACAATATTCCTTGCCATCTAGTTTACACACAAGTAGATTTGTTTCAAATTAAAAGAAATGGTATCAAGTGGTGTGATGCCAATCAACTAAAAAAAAACCCACCATCAATACACAAGACACATAATGCATCAATCCATAACCTATTCCAACAAACTAATATAGTCTATGCGATACAATAACTGATAAATCAATTGCCTCTACATAGGAAAAGAACTATGCAACACCATATAAACATAGCTATAAGGATACCATATAGTAAAAACCGAGTTGACTTGATTTACTTCTTCCACAATATCACTAGCTTCAACTAAACCACTTACATTTTAGACCAAGAACTAAAAAATTCTAGTGTAGTTGGGTTTTATTGTAGCTAATTGTTCCCAATCAGATTGAGGTCATTTGTTTAATTTTTATTAAGGTTTGTGAGCTATTTTTTGTCGTGTTCTTTCAACAATTGATTTTTTTCAAAATCCAAAGGCATTCTAGAAGAGAGAAACAAATGGCATGATTCAAAACAAACTAGACTTTGTGCTTTTACTAGACACAGAAGCTAAGCCACATAACAACGAACTCAAGTTCAATGTAAAACAATGAAAACACACCACATTCACAAAATCAATGTTCATATACAAGAAAACATGCAACAAGACACAATGAATCCATCAACCAAATGAAATGAATTAAATGTATAACAACTAACAAGATTCCTTGCCATCTAGTTTACACACAAGTAGATTTATTTCAAATTCAAAGGTACTATGTCTAATGCCACAATTCCCATTAGCGAAAATGCAATTCTCCTTTAAAACATAAGGCATATGATGCATCAAGCCCAAACCTATACTAGTAAATTAAAATAAGATATGCTAGTGAATCATCACAGTTTTTGCAATCAAACAAACCAACTCTAGAGCATCACTATAATAATTTCGGATCAGCCAATGAATAGCTTAAAACAACCTGTAGTCCATGATCAAGAAATTTAACATGTCAATTTAAGAACCCTCAGATTCAAGAATCACAAAACAACACTCTTGCATACTTTGAGACCTAGACCAAAAAAGCCAAAAAAAGAAGAAAAAAAGGGTGGCTAGCAACCTGCAACTGGAGTTCAAAAACATATGGAAACCATAAACAAAAATTGTGTCTACTCAAATGATTGTTTCTATAATATCACTAACTCCACTTGAATAACTTATAATTAGATTAATAACTAGGAAATTCTAGTGCAACTGGTTTTTTTTTCAAGGTTGTTGTTCCCAATCCAATTCAAATAAATTGTTTGATCTATTTACAATTTGCAAGCTACTATTTATTCCTTTGTTTCTATGGTGGATACTATGCAAAATCCGAAGACATTATATAACAAAGAAACAAATCACATGAATGAAAACAAACTGCTCTCTATTACTAGATACAAATAACAGTGATGGTTCAAAGATAACACCATAAATAAAATAATCATGAAGTTACAAGAAAACTATGTGAACTAGAAAGATATATTGACATGCAATGTTTCTGATGCCCTCATTATTCCTGTACAAATGTAGAGGAAATGAATGCTATGGATAACCATATCCATGCATATTATCCACCCTAAGAAATGTCATAATTGGCCTGTATGCCTTGCCAAGAATTGGTATAACTGTCAAATGGTTTGTATGGACTACTTGGGACCATAATGGACAAGCATTATGTACAATCAATTTCACAATTAACCCGTAACCATCATATATCCAAGTAGTGTATACAAATCATTGGTATCATTTTTGAGGGGTGGATAATGCTCGCCTCCAAGACTAGGACAAGCATTATCAACCCATCAGAAATGCAATCTTTGGAATGTACACTTGCTAAGAATGGGAATAATTGTGAAATGGTTTGTATAAACTATCTGAAACAATGATGGGCAAGCATTTTCTATGATCCATTTCACCATTCCACCCCTGCCCATCATGGTTTCAAGTAGTTTATATGTGTCAATGATCGTGTTTTAGAGGGGTAGATAATGCTCCCCTCCGTGACAATGGTGAGGATTAGACACCCCTTAGAAACACCATTATTGACATGTACAACCTACTATAAATCAATGAAACCATGAAATAGTTTGTATAAACTACATACCTAGAATCATGATAAAGAAACATAGAAACTAGAGGAACTAGAGCTTGGGCTAGTGGAGCGAAGGGATGAGAATGATGAATTAAGGTTAAAACATAAGTAAAAAATATATCAAGTGCCACCCACAATAACCATTACAATGAGCTAAAGGGTGGATGATACAACATACCATATGTATATCCTAACCTTTGATATATGCATTTCGGCCAAAGTATGTCCACAAGAGAATATCCAATGCTAAGAGGGCCCATTTGGGTGATCATAGGTAAAACCTATGTGCCAATAGCATGTAAGAAAGATGCAATCAAACCAAATGAAAGTGACTCTTTCCATAACTATTTTCTCTTGTAAGCTAAGGGATTTCACCTGCACTCTAGGGTGAATCTCGTGCATGAATTCAAAAATCTTGTTGACAATAGTTTTCAAAAATTTCCAATGTGCCCTAAAAATATTGAATATTGTCCCACTACATACCTATTCAGTTAACCAAAAATTGTATTAGTTTATAAAAACATGATGCTTCAGTAGTTAAAAAATATCAAATCATTGACATGATAAGACTGTACATATATGATGTTGCTTACAATTATAACTTTATTGTCTTCTCCCTTGGCAAATTCACATAGATTGAGTAAATCACGAATTGCTGTCACTAAAAACAGGTTTTCCTGCCATTACAAAAAACAAATACACACAATAGAATATCAAAAATATATGAACTTGTATAAATGGTTAATTTGTAAAGACTCACAAAAAAAAATCAATAGTTTCAATGCACATGATTCTATATGCATAGCATAAAATGTTGAGATTCAACAAAAAGATCCCAGTGAAAATTATGCACCTACACTAGGAAGAATCCTCAGGCTATTTTAGGTGGAAGTCTATTTTTAGATGATGAGCAAATTCTATTTATAGATGATGTCTATTTATAGATGGTGAGTGAATTCTATTTATAGATGTATGTCGACTACTATTATCCCTTAATAATAGTTGGACAATAAATATTAGTCTATTCTCAATGAGCACTTGGAAATAGTTAAATGAAGTGGCAAATCAATTAGCTATAGGAAATTCAAGTTCAAAGGTTGACTGGTGGGACATGCAAGTCGAATTAGTTGTAACTGAGTGACTCAAAGTTGTAACAGAGTTACATGTGTAGTTATGTGAGTTGTAAAGTAGTAACTCAGTTAAGTGAGTTAAGCTCAGTTGTACTAGTTGTAACTGAACTTACACTAGTGAGGGATCAGTGAATTAATTATTAATTAATTCACAATCAGTGGTCTTACATGCAACTAAAGATTTACCACTGTTAACTACATGCATGTCATATCCAGTGGAGACCTAGTTGAGATAACAAGTGAAAGGGACAATTTGACTATCAGGTGTAACATTAGTGAGTGCACTCATGAAACCATACACACATTGGATGTGCCCATGAGGATTGCGCAGCCTAGACAAGAGAAATTCATTCATTGCAGGGATTTCCATTAGCATGGATTGCACAAAGGAGGTAGGCTGCCTGGAAGCAATAAATTGGCACATGAATTTGTCAATTTTTGTGTGATAGTGTGAGATGATTGTATATTGTATTGAGAGCTCTTGGATTAGAGTTTTGTATGATATTGTTTCATGATCCATGATATATACATAATATATGATAATGGGGTTTTTAGCTTTATGCTTTCCCGGTAAAAAATCTATGTTATGTGTGATTGATATTTCTTCTTGATATTGCAATTGGAGATCGTGTTTTAAATTCCGCAAGAATATTTGTAGAAGATATTTTGTATTTAACAGTGGCATATATTTGTTATATCAGGAGAATCTAGGCAATACATATTTTGTATTAAAATTTCTATATGATATCAGAGAGCAGAAGATTGCAGAAGCTGAGTTTGTGATTGGATAGAATTCAAATTTGCAGAAAGACTTTCTTGGTGCTACAGCTAATTCAAGATCGAAATGGATTTCAATGGATTGAGGTTAGAGTATGCACTCGAGGCTATATTGAACTACATTGCTTGGAAGGACAGGATGGAGGCAGTACTCGAAGACAATGGCTTAAAGGAATTCATTGACAAATATGTTCCTAAGCTAGATGCTGCAAATATTGATGCATGGAAAAAGAAAGTGGCAAAGACGAGAAGGATCCTGTTGGAAGGAGTACGAGACCACATTGTCTCAAATATCCATGGGAAAGCCACACCATATGCAATGTGGAAGACTTTGACGGATCTATTCCAAAACAATAGCGACCATAGGAAATTGGCGCTCAAAGATAAACTCAGGAAGATCAAGATGGAGAAGGGCGACTCCATTCCAAAATATCTCACAAATTTTGTCCAATGTCGAGATGAGCTGGGGAGTGTGGGAATAATAGTCACTGATGATGATTTGGTGAGCTTGGATCTCCTAATACTTCCCAAAAATTGGCACAGTTATCAAGACTCTGTCAATGGAAGGGAAAAATTGCCAGATTGGGAATGACTATGGTCAGATTTGGTGTAGGAGGAGTTGAGGCGGAACACCAAAGATGGCTCTTCATCAAAGCATGATGATGAAGAGGATTGTGCTTTTGCTGCCAAGGCAAGGAAAGGGAAGGGGAAGAAATTCCATTGAAAATCCAAGTCTAAAGGCAAGAAGCTAGATTTGTCCAAAGTGAAGTGTTTTCACTGTCACGAAATGGGCATCTCGCTACTAATTGTCCATAGAAGAAGAAGAACAAGAAGACTTCAATTTGAACTTGAATTCTCCTTGATCACATTCATGGCGTCAAGTGCATTGGGATTTGTGTGGTATTTGGATAGTGGTGCTTCCTTCCACATGATGAGAGATAAGGATCTTTTCAGTGACTTGGAGGATAGAGATCTCAAAATGCATATAGAGATGGGTGACGATGGAAAATACATTGCGACTGGAATTGGTACCATTACCTTTCAGAGGGAGTCAAGTAAACCATTTAAATCGAAAGATGTTATGCATGTTCTAGGTCTGAAGAAAAACTTGGTCTCAGTAGCAATGTTGGAGGACAGAGGCTATGATGTTGTTTTCAACGATGGAAAAGCCTTCCCACGACATAAAACAACGGGTCAAGTCAACAAGATAGGGATTCAAGTTAAGAATCTCTACAAGATGGAGGTAGATGGCTGCGCTTCGATGATGGGCAAGGCAGAAAAATTTGTGAGCCGGGATGATGGCGAATTATGGCACATTCGATTGGGCCATCTTCATCATGGAGCCTTGAAAATCATGCAACAAATATCTACTAGACTTCCAATGGGAACACTTTCTCAGTTAGATCAGTGCAAGGGTTGCACCATGGGGAATTATGTAAATTCCACCTTTCAATAAAAGGAGAACCGTGCTTTGGTGATCCTGGAGATAATTCACACAGACGTGTGTGGACCATTCTCGGTTGCTTCAACAACAAAACATAAGTATTATTTTATTTTTGTTGATGAATTTTCTCATAAATGCTGGATCTTATTCATGCAGAAGAAGGATCAAACATTTTCAAAGTTCTTTGAGTTTAAAGCATTGGTGGAGAAAGAGTCGGGTAAGCAAGTGAAGGCTATGCGGAGTGATAATGGTGGAGAATACATCTCTAACGAATTCAAAGACTTCTGCAGCAAAGAAGGAATTCAAAGAGAACTCATAGCACCTCATAACCCACAACAAAATGGGGTCGTGGAGAGGAAGAACATAACGATCGTGGGTGCAACATGAATGATGTTGCATGATCAGGGCCTACCAATGAATTTGTGGGAAGAAGCATGCAACATTGTGATTTATGTGCAAAACCGTTGTCCTCATAGAGTAATTGGCATGAGTACACATGAAAAAGCTTTCACTGGTAAGAAACCTAGTGTTTCTCATTTTATGATTTTTCGCTCATCTGTTTATGTGCATGTGACCAAGAACGCCAGGAAGAAGCTGGAGCAGACTGCTGAAGTTGGGATATTTGTGGGGTACACAGAAACAACCCATAATTATCGTGTGTATTTTCCTAACAGTAATATGACTCTTATGCGACGGGATATAAAATTCGATGAGGGGAAAGCCATGTGGTTGTCGCTTGAGAGGGAGCTAGACTTGCATGTAGAGGAGGAACTGTTGGTTCCCAAAGATGAGTTTCAAGATGTGGATCAGCCACATGAGGAGGTTCATTGAGTGGAGGAAGCCACTCATGCAGTGCCATCCATCAGAAATGGTAGGAAGCGCACAACAAAAGCTAATAGATTGAGACTAGATGCTACACATAATGTAGGAGCCCCTACTTCACAACGCAAACAAAGACAGTCTCCAGATCGATTTACTAGATACATGGATCTCATGAGAAAACATATTGTGACTGAATCATCTTCCTTTCAGGAATCAATGCAGGATCCCACTTGGGTTGATGCAATGGTGGAGGAGTATGACTCCATTGTAAAAAATAGTGCATGGGAAATTGTCCCAAGTCCGGTCGAAAAATTAGTGGTAGGTTCGAGATGGATCTACAAGGGTAATATTTTAATCATTTTTCTTTATGTTGATGATTTAATACTCACTAGTGATGAGCAACTGATACACTCATGCAAGGAGGAACTTGCAAAGGAGTTCGAGATGAAGGATATGGGCCTCCTTCATTATTTCCTTGGATTGGAAATATGTCAGCGAGATGGTGAAATTTTTGTGTCTCAAGGCAAGTATGTAAGGGAGATACTGGGTAAGATTCACATGGAGGGATGCAAACCCATGGATACTCCTCTTCTAGGAAACTGGAAGAAAGATGATGCTACTTCTGGAGAGGCACTGGATGCTACTGTCTATCGACAGTTAGTGGGTTCGCTAATGTATCTAGTGAACACAAGATCAGACATTTGTTATACGGTTAACCAACTAAGTCAAGCGATGGTTAAGCCTACCAAGCTCTTTTGGAAGGCGGGTAAGAATGTACTGAGATACCCGAGGGGCACATATGAGTATGGATTATGGTACAGACAGACGAATGAGGTGAAGTTGCATGGATTCATGGATGTAGATTGGGCGGGCAGTCCAACGGACATAAAGAGAACATCATGGGGGATCTTTAGTATCATATCTATAACTATTTATTAGTACAACAGGAAACAAATATCCATGGCACTCAGTTCAGAGGAAGCGAAATACATGGCCGTGATTCAAGCTGCATTTGAGGCTATCTGGATAAGAAAGATCTTGGTTGGTTTGTTTGGTTCTCATTTAGATCCGACAGTGATTCATTATGATAATTAGAGTTGCATTAAACTCTCGATTAATCCTTTGTTTCATGATAGATCTAAGAATATAGATATACAATATCATCATATAAGAGATTGTGTGTAGCGGAAGATCATGTTGCTTCAGTACATTCCTACGGAAGATCAGGGTGCAGACATTCTGATGAAGGCGCTTATAAGGAGAAAATTTGAATACCATAGAGACAAGATCAGGGTGAAGGATAATCCCTTTATTGTTGAGAGGGAGTGTTGAGATTCAACAAGAAGATCCTAGTGAAAATTATGCACCTACACTAGGAAGGAGCCTCATGCTATTTTTAGGTGGAAGTATATTTTTAGATGATGAGCAAATTCTATTTATAGATGGTGAGCAAATTCTATTTATAGATGTATGTCGACTATTATTATGCCTTAATAATAGTTGGACAATAAATATTAGGCTATTCTCAATGAGCACTTGGAAATAGTTAACTGAAGTGGCAAATCAGTTAGCTAGAGGAAATTCGAGTTCAAAGGTTGACTGGTGGGACATGCAAGTCGAATTAGTTGTAACTGAGTGATTCGAAGTTGTAACAGAGTTATATGTGTAGTTATGTGAGTTGTAAAGTAGTTTAACTTAGTTAAGTGAGTTAAACTCAGTTGTACTAGTTGTAACTAAACTTACACTAGTGAGAGATCAATGAATTAATTATTAATTAATTCACAATCAATGGTCTCACATGCAACTGAAGATTTACCACTGTTAACTACATGCATGTCAGATCTGTTGGAGACCCAGTTGAGATAACAGGTGAAAGGGACAGTTTGACTATCAGGTGTGACATTAGTGAGTGCACTCATGCAACCACACACACATTGGATGCGCCCATGAGGATTGCGCAGCCTAGGCAAGAGAAATTCATTCATTGTAGGGATTTCCATTAGCAGGGATTGCGTAGAGGAGGTAGGCTGTCTGGAAGCAGTAAATTGGCACATGAATTTGTCATTTTTTGTATGACAGTGTGAGGCGACTGTATATTGTACTTAGAGCTCTTGGATTAGAGTTTTGTATGAGATTGTTTCATGATCCATGATATATACATAATATATGATAGTGGGTTTTTTAGCTTTATGTTTTCTTGGTAAAACATCTGTGTTATGTGTGATTGATCTTTCTTCTTGATATTGCAATTGGCGATCATGTTTTAAATTCCGAAAGAATATTTGTAGAACCGATTCTGTATTTAACAGTGGCATATAATTGTTAGATCAGGAGAATCCAGACAATACATAATTTGTATTAAAATTTCTACAAAAAATATGGCAATACAAGCATCAATTTGTAATTGTCATTAATAAACTAATTCAAAAGCAAATAAATAATTGCATGGGAGATTATCCTACTGCTATTAACACAGAAAATACATATATAAAATTTTGTTTAACTCTGTCCTATTTTTTGCTTACAACTATAACGGTTAATTAAAAAACAAATCCAACATAGAACCTGAAATAGAACATAGAACCAGGTCCTCCATCATAGAACCTGAAATATAGCCAATTACCCACTAGAGTGTGTTCAAGTTGTTCCCTGTCCAATATTCGCCATTAATTTTTTCAAACTTTGCAAAGTTTGTGCTGCCCATGTTTTCTAGTCTTGTGTTGGTTGCTTTTCATAGGCTCCGAGACACATAAAAAATAACTAAAGCAAGACTAGAAAAACACGGGCAACAAAAACCTTGTCAGAGATGCATCATGGATCGTGGAGATGCCCGCCCTTAAGACCTACATTTTTAAAATAATGTAACATCCTGCTCTTGCGCACACTTGATTGGAATTATTCTTTGAGGACACTTGCGTGCAAGTAATCTGGTTCCTTATATGATTGACTGTTTCACTTATGGATTATGATGATGTTGTGGATATGATGATATGTTATTTGATTGTATTTTTATCGACATGTGCTATTGACTGGTTTCTCCTGAGTGTGCAGGACTCTAGACTGATTGAGGATGTCGATGGCATCAATGGATCTCCTTGGACTTCGGATCGAGTCATGGAGTGGACTGTTTATGGTTTGAGTATTTTTGGTTATTGCATATGTGACATATGACTGGTATATTATGATGTTGATTTGGATCGCTGACATGTTTCGTTGATGGATGCATGATGACGATAGCTTGTTAAACAAAATCACATTTGGAGTAAAGGGGTCATGCATGACAACCAAAGATATTGAGGCAGAGGTGTGGAAACATCCCTACCACAACCTACTAACACTCCCGCTGTGGCTCAAACCGTAGGTTAACGATTACCTAGTTCGAGAGATCCAAGATGCCGTGAGGGTAGACTGGGACAATCGCTCACGAAGATTCTAAGGGGCACACAATAAGGCAAGGTACTTATTCCTTAGAGGCCCTTAGTCTCCCACAAGGTCACTTGACAGAGTTTTGACTCCAAGGGTTAGACGTCTACCAAAATCAGTCAAAAGGTGAGTGGCACCCTTGGAGAACGTAGTGCTTCTTGAAGGGAACATCACATAAATAAAACATGAATGAAGGTGAGCGACACCCTTGGAGCACCTAATGCGTCTTGAAGGGAACGTTGTGGGTTTTAACACTGGTGAGTCAATGAACCTAGGTACCTAGAAAACAATATGTCATTTTGACTTGGTCAACCTTAAAATAAATGTTTTATGAGTAAATTTTAAATTATAAAATTTCCCTTAAAAACATTTTTGCTGAGCCTAGTTGAATTTAAAGCCTAGGTCTAGGTAGGACATGAGAATTAAAAATTTAATTTAAAAAAATTAATGGAGGATTAAATTTTTTAAAAGATTAATTGTTTGCTATGTGCTAAACTTGCTAATTTATAACTTAGACCAAAAATGAGAAACTTAAATACAAAAGGAAAGTGGAACATAGAAGGGAATTTAGTCTAGGGAACCTTCCTAAAATGAACTCAACTAAGCTTTAAGAAAGATGTCGGTCATTAAGGGAATGTGAGGGAATAAAGGGACATCGAGGAGGGCTTTTAGGAACACTTTTAGGTGGGTGAGGGAAATTGGAAAATTAAATTAATTAACTAAATAATTTTCTAGTGCAACTAAGGGATCGAGTGACAAGTGTACGGGGGAGAATTTTCCTAATATAAATTTAATAAAAAGAATTAAATGTGCATTTTGGAAACTAGTCACTATGAGAACTCTATAAAAGAAATGGTAGGGAAGAGGAAAAGGGGGACGACAAGTATGCGTAAGGCTATACTGCTGAAATTTATCTTGACCGATTTTTCTTGTGGGAGTTGGTATGCCTAGCTCGAAAAGGGAGTGGTAGCTCAACCTTGCGAGGCGAGCTGGGAGCTAGATTATTCTCTGGCTTTTGTGTGCGTTGCCCCTTTGAAACTTATGGGGCTCAGGGGGAAGAAGAGTACCCTTAGCGTTGGCTGGGAGGTACTCGTGAGGTCTCAACGATTAGCAAGCGGGAGCGAGGAGCATCACCAACAATCGAAGAACATCATCAAGCCATCCGCTGGGTATGGTACACATGTGTAAAATTTTGCATTTGTAAATTGGTTAAAAATTTATATATGGATTCATATGTTGATGATTTGTAACGGGTTTCTAGGACTATTTGTGCATTGTGGAACAACATATTTTTATTGTGATTCGATTAAAATGATGTTGGAACATAACTGTAATATAAAAGAATCTTGTCTGCAAATTTTTAAATTTTGATGGCTAGTAATCTCGAACAAAAATTTCGAGCGTAATTACCCGACTTCTTTATCCGAGTGCATGATAGATTTTTGCTGGTTTCTTAGCAAGCTAATGAAATCATTTATTTTAATTAGTTGAAAAATTATTTCTTAAGATCGTGTCGTTTTACCGCTGTATAGATTTTCTCACTAGTAGTGTGCTCAAAAGGAGGGAAACTATTACTCAGTGATTGAGTCTGAAGCCAGGCAATTTTAACCTTTCTTTCACGATGTAAACTCTTGATCCTTGGGATCGACTTCAAGGTATCTACGCTAGCCTCATTTGATGCGCTCTGTGGAAAGGGTGTTTCCTTACTGTGCATTCATTGGTGCGATTCTCCCAGGTAATTATCCCCCCATTCTCTTCTTTGAAACCCTATGTGTGCCATGGCGCACGCTTTTCCCTAGCGATGAATCCCTGCGTCCTTCTTTGAAACCCCGAGTATGCCTTGGTGTGCGATTTTCCCAGGTGGTGAATCATGCGTCTTCTCTAGAATCTCGGTGTGTCCCTGGGGTGTGATTTTCCCAGGTGGTGAATCCCCATCGTTCTTTTTGGAGCCTGGTGTATCTTGTGGTGATTTCTAGAGGGTGAATCCATGGCATTACTATCTTCAAATCCCGACGTTTTTACACACACTTTTCTTCCCCACAATTGTGCCCTTGGTTACTCTTCTCCTTTGAAAGAGAGGTGGGTTACCTTGCACACCCTCTCAAAACAATCCCCGACAGATCTCAGATTAGATTACGCCCTTCCCACTTCCTAGTCTGGACAGATTCCGGGCATGCAGGGCGCCTCCTCCTTTTACAAGTGATCGATAGCTATTGGGTACTGCCTTGGTTCACTCTGAGAAAATATGGCCATCTGCCCCTATCTATGAAATATGAAATATATATAAAGAATCTTTGTGCTCCGCGATTCACCAGAGGCGCTTGATGGGAAGAGGAAGGAAATAGTTACACTCATCTTGATCCAGTAGTGTGTAATAATAGTTATATATGAAATTTCATTGCATGTCATGATGGGTTATTGCATCGTATTAGATAAGGTGGGAAATATCTCTTTGCCGGGTTGTTTCGGAGGAGGGGAAGTCAATCGAGCCACTCAGGAAGTGCTACTTCCTCATTCCGACCCACCTGTAAGTAGATGAATATCCCGAAAAACTGATACAATCGATGCCACAGAGATCTATCATCAAATATGGAATATGTAAATGACCAACGATATATCTGGAGGTGTTAAACTACTGTGGGAAGCGGAGATGAAAAAAAAACGACTGTTGAGGTTTTAACATATCAGGGAAAATGGATCAAAATTACGGGTAATTACTTGGAAGTTGGGAGGGAGCATATTGATGGAATAAATGAAAAACAATTTACATTATCTGGTCAACCTGGTAAATTGATCATGGGAAAATTAGTTTATGTTATACTAAATAGAAGTATGTTTTTTTCCCCAAAAACCTAATAACCAAACTTGTTCCTTTATTTATGATCCGTGGATTTCACTAACGCCTTGCCCTATCCTGTACATGATGATGTGGCCAGAGTGATACAACCCACTTGAGTGAAACACTTGAGGTAATCCGTGTTGAAGGGGTGGTGCTTATTTTCAAATTTAGACGACAATCAACATAATTGGATAACTTGCATTCTCCATTAATTATGATAGGAGAGTTTTAAATCCTCACAAATTATTAAATTAATTCGGGGAAGCTACAGGTTGAGCAACAAACCTCTTACTTGGGAAACCAAACTTTTCTCAGCTTTTACACACATTTCCTCCTTATGCGCATTTAATTGTGGACACTCCCTTTGTTGATTTTAGGGAAGGGTTGAACAATACTTGTTTCATATATTAATATTGGATGGTCGTGTAAGCAACAAAATGATTGTCATCCTACTGAAGACTGAACATCTAGTTCTTTTAAAGTTAGCATCAAAATATTATAAACTGCTTAATCCTGGCCATGATTGTTATAGTTTGTGAACGGGTATGTAAAGGAACTTAGAAATATTTTTATGGACTTTAAAAACTTGGAGATCGTTTTACCTGAATATTAAAGTAGCTTTAAGAAAGAATCTTGCTGGTTGGATTTTAGAATTTATAGATCATCTTTTAAGAACTTGATTAGTTTAAAAAAAATCTGCTTTATTGGCTTGAAGTGAACTTCCTAGTATTTAATTTTAGATATAATGGTATGTGAGATTTGCTTTATTTTTTCAAGATGCGGTTGACCCTTCTTGTGAAGTAACTTGGATATGCATTCAAGGTAGCAATGAGCTAGTTCCATTGGCTTAATAAGTTTTCTCTTCTTATGATTCTATATTATAACCCTTAGGTAGGGCAGTAAGGTTTCCTGGTATAATTTTTTAAGGTCGGGTCTCCTCTTTACACCTTAGAAATAGACATGCAAGCTTTTTATTGCAGTACTGTTTATTTTTATTAAGTTTTTAAATAATTAAGGGATACTTAAGACTTGAAATTTCTAAATTGACACATAATAGTTCCTTCGTGAAGGGGGAGGGGTCTTTAGTTAGATGGTAAATTGAACTTCGCGAACCCCTAAGGGAGACCAGTGGAATAACCTAATAATAAATCAGGTAGATTTCTTGGCAAGTTGAAGAAATTAATCTTCTTGTTCAAGGTTTGGTAACCCTTTCGATTTAGTTTCCCCGACACCTTGAATTAAAAATGATGCATGAATGAATAACCTTTAGATTCTTGAGCGAATTATGAAAGGGGCATGCGTTGTTTCTTCCTTATTTTCTTTCACCTTGGTTTACATTAATTTAGTATTGCATTGAATTATTGATACATGACTGATTAGGGACTAGATCCTTTGCGCCTTGTTATAAAAGAGAGATATTGGTATTGTGCTTAGTTTACTTCTTACGCAAGGAAAATTTACTTATGAATGATTGATTAACCACTTTTACTTACGCCATTAAAATGTTATGCACGACGGTTGATTGCTAGAGTATTGTTACACCTTGATAATGGATGTTGCCGAATGAGTTAGAATTGGTCACCCTTGCGCCCTTTAATTATTGTTGAGGTATGATTGAATTTAATTATACTCTTTTGCGCCTAGAAATTTAAGTTAATATCTCATGCGTCTTGTTGTGTAAAGGATGGATTGACTGCTTAGAAGGCTTGCACACAAATCATTAATATGATGTATGGCTGGTAGAGGATTTAGAGTCTTTGAGCACACTGAATAACAATGTATTGAATGGTTGTTGTAGATGTTAGATCTCTTGAGCGAAATGAAATTTATGTGATGAATTATCGAATTCATGCGATTAGATTTCTGCATCATGAATTAAATTGATAATTTATCTTGCATCTTAATCGGTGTGATGAATGTTCACTTTTATGCATTTGGGATTTGCACCATGATAATATCTGATAATTGCTCTTGCGCCTTGGATTTAATTTATATGCAATGAATTATGCGGATGATTACTCGGGTGCCATGTCTAATTGTGGATTAGGATTGTTATATTGATCAGTTGGGAGTTGTGTTACTGCGTGTCATTATTCATTTATGATTCTTAAAGTTTATGCGTAATCGTTTAATTGTATGGATGCACTGATTATGGGTTGCCATTTACTTGTGTTACTGCATTGATTTGTGTATCGATTTTCATTACTAATTGATGATGCGTTCATGTTGTTCATTAATATATATGATGATGAGTTATTGAAGTTGCTTAATGGAGACATAATTACTAGCACAATTTTTTTTTCCTGTTGTATGTCGATTGTTGTCATGACAGCGAGGCTGTTACATATGGTATCAGAGTGGGTTCAACCCTGTGACTATGGATAGCCACACATTCCACTGAATTATGCCCTTGATTATTACTCAACACTAATTGAATTATTAACCTATCCTTGCAGTAATCACGGCTAGAGGACGCCTTAGAGATTCACGACGTGGTGCCACGGGAGGAGGCATGACGCCTCCAGTAGCACTCACGCCAGAGGGGTCCAACCCCCCAAGGAGAAGAAAAATTCTTGAGCATGAGTGGATTGTCGCGCCGGATGCATTGGGTCTGACAGGGTCCTTCCAGGGAAATGTGAGAGGCCTTGACTAGCCGTATGTACTAAGAGAAGGCTAGGGCACCTGTACCCCTGAGGGTTCACAACACACCCCATCTAGTACTGGTAGCATTCACAAAGAACTCTAGAAGATTAAGTTCCTGTGTTCACGAGTTCCACAGATGAATCAACTGCTGAGGCATGGCTAGAGAATAAGGCGATGTGATTCATCCTTCATGGTTATGATCTCCAACATGAAGGTCCGCATGGCTGTCTTCCGTGAAAAGGAAGTGTTCTTCTATGGTGGAAGACACTCCTACCTCAACTAAACATGTTCATCAAAGATGTGTTAGGGGAAAATTTTGAGGAATGGTGCTAGGAGAAGTAATTGTTAGAGGAATTCATTGAGCACCAACTCGATGAGTTCAACGCCTCACAACAAGATGGTTGTACGGTGCCAAATTATGAGACCAGATTAGGGAGCTACTTCGGTATGCCCCGCATATGAACATGGAGAAACTGGAGGTCAGAAAGTTCATGTTCGGCCTTAACTCCAGCTTTCACGTGAAGGCGAGAACCTAAGTGCCTCAGACGTTATACGGGGCAATCAAGTAGGCTTCATATCTGAGGAATATTGGACCACGTGAGTTAGGCAAAGACTCCTGCAAGACCATATGGACTCATGAGATATGGTGTGCTGCAACATCAGACACTAACCAAACAAGACATATTTGTAGCAAGATATGTCTATAGAACCCTTTTTCTTGACACCATGACCACGGGTTCCTCAACAGAATACCCTCTATGGGGGACCGCCACCAACAACCGTAGTTAGTCTTGTTGACATAATAGATCAGGATTTTAGGCTGGTAGGCTAACAAATTCTACTTTGGGGCCTGGAGTACTGGACCAGAGTTGGGTGAAGGTCATGTCGAGAGCCACCATACCAATAAGACCGTTCGAATGAAAGGGCGATAGCAACCGGGTCGACGGGACACACTATCATGGTGGAGGTGGGAAAGGCCCATAGTATTCATGACCACGGTAAATAACCACCAGGAAGAGCACCATTCCACTATGCTCGAGGCATATGATACCATTTCCAACCAAACTTTAGTATTTTTTAGATCCTGGTGCTACAAAGAGCTCTATGTCTGTTACTGCGTTGAAGGGATTTTGGTAAGGGCATTCGACTGGACGAGTTTAGATTTATTAGAATGGCTTTAGGTGCCAACCAGATGGTTGGAGGAAGGGGTATGAACTATCGCTTTAACTTGGGGAATAGTGTAGTATCTTGACGACCTGATTAGAATGGATTGTTGGGATCACACGAGGAGATACTCAATTGTAAGACGAAATGGTTGAGTTCAGTCGATGATGAGGGACATAGACGAGTGTTTGTAGGAAGGAACCAGGGAGTATCCCTGAGGTTCAATTCTTCCCTATAGGTATAGAAGAGCATGCACAGGGATGAAATCTATATGCAATATTGGCACTGAACATCAAGGTTGTGATGGAAGTATTGGAAGGATCTTCCCGTGGCACGAGTACTGCTGATGTGTTTCAAGAAAATTACCCAGATTGCCACCCGCAAAGGAGTTGCTGGACCTAGGAAATATATGTCCAGGTTTGTCACCTTAGGGCACACCTGTTATTCTCATACAGAATAAGGATGGGTCATGGAGACTTTGTATTGACTACTGTAATTGAACTAGGCAATGATCAAGAACCCGTGTTTGTTTCCCAATATGGACAATTTTCTTGTTCAAAGGAAATGACGCGACGCTGTATTCAAAAATTGACTGTAGATATAGTTATCACCAGTTGTGAATTAAGGAGGAAGATATTACAAGGACCACTTTTCAAGACGTGTTTTAGAAGCTACGATTTTACTGTAGGTCGTGGGGAAGGGAAACTTCCCCAGGGGTATTCATGAGCTTAAGGAAAGGGGTGTTCCGCGAATACTTGGACAAGTTTGATCAAGTATTCATTGAGGACATTTTGATATATTATCAAATGATGTAAGATCATGACTAACTTGTATGCTTGGTACGATAGTGTTACGAGAGAAAAAATTACAGGAAGAAGTTGCAATGCTATCGAGGATTCATTGCTTATGGTGTGTTATCTCTGGTGAAGGTATCGTTGTGGATCCAATGAAGGTGGAGGATATTATGGAATGGCCTGGATCGATGAATGCACCAGGTGCGTAGCTTCATGGGTTTAGCGGGATATTATCGACGGTTCGTCGATGGTTCTTCGAAGATAGAAAATCCGATTATGAAATTGCAGAAGAAGAACAAGAAGTTGTGTGGATTGAGAAATGCGTGGAAGAATTTAGAAGGCTCAAGGAGCTATTGATGATAACACCAATACTAAAAGTCCCTGGTGTGGACGAGGAATTCTTGGTATGCACTCATGCATCCAAGAAAGTCTTAGGCAGGATCTTGATCCAAGACGGTCGAGTGATCGCTTTCATCTCAAGGAAGTTAAGAAAGCATGAGGAGAACTACGCGACGCATGATTTAGAGTTGTTAGCCACTGTGTATGCCCTAAGAGTGTGGAGACATTGCCTGATTGGACCTAAATTCAAACTAAAAATGGACCACTGTGGTTTAAAACACCTTTTTACGCAAAATGACTTGAATGCACAACAAAGGCATTGGCCATAACTACTTATTGAGTACGATTTTCAGATTTCCTACTTAAAAGGAACAATGAAGAGAGTGGTAGACGCGTTGATTCAGAGACCACACATATTTTCAGTGATACCTCTTCAAACGAATCTACATGAAAATATTCTAACTACAACACGACGCTGACTATTATAAAGAGGGTACACAATTTTTCAGGGAAGACACCATGTTGGTACCAAAATTGAGGGATATTGTGGACAATGACAGATCCTTGAGATACAATAATCAAATTTACTTACAACCCAAAAACTAATTGAGAAGTTTTGATCTTATGTGAAGCTCATAGAGCAATGTACATGGCTCATCCAGGAGTCATGAAGATGAGGACAAACCTTAAGCCCTCAGTCTTCTGGAAGGGATAAAGGCAGACATCGTCAACTACTTGGAGAGATGTCTAGAAGGTCAATAGGTGAAGGTTGAATATAGACACATGGAAGGATTGCTACAACCAAATGCTATTCTGAAATCAAAATGGGAGGTCATTTTGATGGAATTCATTGGGGAAATTTCTGCTGGCGGCAAGGAGGCACAACTTGAATTTTCGTGATAGTTGACACTCTGACGAAGAGGTCACATTTTGAACCTATGCGTATGATGCATAAGGCGCCCAATATAGCTAGATATTATATCAATGAGATATTGAGACTGCCAGACATACCAAAGGATCATATCTGATCGAGAATCAATGTTTATAGGACGATTTTGGACTAGTTTTCCAAGAGGCCTTGGGAACCCAACTTAACTTTAGTACCATGTATCACTCGAAGGTAGAAGGGCAGACAAAAAGAACGAACCAAAATTTGGAAGGTCGTGTTGCGTATGTGTATGTTGGACCAACATAAATGTTGGGAATAGTTCTTACCACTGGTAGAGTTGGATTACAACAAAAAATATCAAAGAACCATTAAGATGGTGCCATTTGAGTTTCTTTATGGGTGACTATGTCAGACGCCTTGAGTTGAGATTGAATCGAGGATGGGGTCCTAGTAGGACCATAAGAGATCCAATCATTGAAGGAACAAATACAAGCATTACGAAAGGGGATGGAAGAAGTGCAAGATCAACATAAGGGTTTTCTGATGCACATGGATTCGACCATATTTATTAAGGGCCTAACGACTAACTGTGCCTCATTCTTTGAAGCATTGCACAATGTTTATCTTGCATCTGTGTGTGACTTTAGGTTAGTGATCCTACACATGAGATTGAATAAGTTCTTGGTAGATGTTGGGCGAGGGTGCACTCACAGAGGAGCCAATCCGATTTCTAGATCGTCGCATTCGACAACTACGATGTCGAAGTGTCAATCAGGTCAAGGTCCAATAGGAAAATTATAGTCCACACTTAGCTACCTGGGAGGATGCATATGATATGCGTCCCCAGTTTCCATTTTTTTTTGATAGCTAGACCCTTAGATACTTTCAGATACTTTATTTTTGCACTTGTATATTGTGAAACTTTGGGACGAAGTTTAAAACAAGAGGGGGTGTATGTAACATCCTAATATTTCACACACCTGATTGGAATTATTATTTGAGGACACTTGCATGAAAGTGATCCCATTCCTTATATGAGTGACTATTTTGCTTATGGATTATGATAATGTTGTGGATATGATGATATGTTATTTGATTGTATTTGTATCGACATGTGCTATTGACTAGTTTCTCCTGAGTGTGCAGGACTCTGGACTGATTGAGGATATCGATGGCATTGATGGGCCTCCTTGGAATCTGGATTGATTCATGGAGTGGAATGTTTATGGTTTGAGTATTTTTGGTTATTGCATATGTGACATATGACTGGTATATTATGATGTTGATTTTGGATCGCTGACATGTTTCGTTTATGGATGCTAGTTGACGATAGCTTGCTAATTAGAATCACATTTGGAGTAAAGGGGTCATGCATGACAACCAAATATATTGAGGGAGAGGTGTGGCAGTAGCCTTGCCACAACCTACTGGCACTCCCACCGTGGCTCGAACTGTAGGTTAACGATTATCTAGGTCGAGAGATCCACGATTTCATGAGGGAAGACTACGACAGTTTCTCATGAATATTCTAAGGGGTGCACAATAAGGCAGGGTCCTTATTCCTTAGAGGCCCTTAGTCTCCCACAAGGTTGCTTGATGAAGTTTTGACTCCAAGGGTTAGACGTTTACTAAAATCAGTCAAAAGGTGAGTGGCACCCTTGGAGCACATATTGTGTCTTGAAGGGCACGTCGCATACATGAAACATGAATGAAGGCGAGTGGCACCCTTGGAGCATGTAGTGCATCTTGAAGGGAACGTCATGGGTTTTAACACTAGTGAGTCAATGAACCTAGGCACATAGAAAAGAATATGTCATTTTGACTTGGTTAACTTTAAAATAAATGTTTTATGAGTAAAGTTTAAATTATAAAATTTCCCTTAAAAACATTTTTGCTGAGCCTAGTTGAATTTAAAGCCTAGTTATAAGTAAGACATGAGAACTAAAAATTTAATTTAAAAAAATTAATGAAGGATTAAATTACTTAAAATATTAATTGTTGGCTATGTGCAAAACTTGCTAATTTAGAACTTAGACCAAAAAGGGGAAACTTAACTACAAAAGGAAAGTGGAACATAAAAGGGAATCTAGTCTAGCGAACCTTCCTAAAATGAACTCAACTAAGCTTTAAGAAAGTAATCGGTAATTAAGGGAATCTGAGGGAATAAAGAGACATTGAGGACCATTTTTAGTAACGCTTTTAGGTGGGTGAGGGAAATTGGAAAATTAAATTAATTAATTAAATAATTTTCTTGTGCAACTAAGGGATCGAGTGACAAGTGTACGGGGGAGAATTTTCCTAACAAAGATTTAATAAAAAGAATTAAATGTGCATTTTAGCAACTAGTCACTAAGAGAACTCTATAAAAGAAATGGCATGGAAGAGGAAAAGGGGGACAACTGATATGCGTAAGGTTATGCTACCCGAATTTTTCTTGATTGATTTTTCTTGTGGGAGTTGGGATGCCCAGCTCGAAAAGGGAGTGGTAGCTCGACCTTGCGAGGCGAGCTGGGAGCTAGATTATTCTCTGGGTTTTGTGTGCGTGGCCCCTTTGTGGCTCGGGGTGATTAGGGGGAAGAAGAGTACCCCTAGTGTTGGTTGGGAGGTAACAATGAGGTCTCAACGATTATCAAGTGGGAGAGAGGAGGACTGCCAAAAACCGAAGAACATCATCAAGCCATCCGCCGGGTATAGTACACATGTGTAAAATTTTGCATTTGTAAATTGGTTAAAATTTATATATGGATTCATATGTTGATGATTTGTAACGAGTTTCTAGCATTGGTTGTGCGTTGTGGAACAACATATTTTTATTGTGATTTGATTAAAACGATGTTGGAACATAACTGCAATATAAAATAATCTTGTCTGCAAATTTTTAAATTTTGATGGCTAGTAATCTCGAATAGGAATTCCGAGTGTAATTACCTGCCTTCTTTATCTAAGGGCATGATAGGTTTTTTCTGGTTTCTTCGCAAGCCAATGAACTCATTTATTTTAGTTATTTGCAAACTTATTGCTTAAGATCATGTCGTTTTACCATTGTATAGATCTGCTCACTAGTAGTGTGCTAAAAAGGAGGGAAAATATTACTCAGTGATTGAGTTTGAAGCAAGGAAATTTTAACCCTTCAAAACTTTCACGGTGTAAACTCTTGATCCTTGGGATCGGCTTCAAGGTAGCTATGCTAGCCTTGTTTGATGCACTCCGTGGAAAGGGTGTTTCCTTACTGTGCATTCCTTGGTGCGATTCACCCAGGTAATGATCCCCTCGTGCTCTTCTCTGAAACCCCGTGTGTTCCTTGGCATGCGATTTTCCCTCGCGGTGAATCGTCGTGTCCTTCTCTAAAACCATGAGTATGCCTTGGCGCGTGATTTTCCTAGGTGGTGAATCACACATCTTCTCTGCAATCCTATTGTGTCCCTGGGCTGTGATTTACCCAGGTGGTGAATCCACAACGTTCTTTTTGGAGCCTGGTGTATCTTATGGTGATTTCCAGAGGGTGAATCCCTCTCGTTACTCTCTTCAAATCCCAAAGTTTTTACACATGCTTTTCTTCCCCATGATTGTGCCCCTGGTTACTCTTCTTCTTTGACAAAGAGGTGGGTTACCTTGCACGCCCTCTCATAACACTCCTTGAAGTATCTCGTGTTATCTTATGCCCTTCCCACCGCTGAGTCTGGACATATTCTGGGCATGCATGTCACCTCCTCCTTTTACAGGTGAGAGATCGCTACTGGGGACCGCCTTGCTTCGCTTATAGAGAATATGGCCAACTACCTCTATCTATGCAATATGAAATATATATAAATAATCTCTGGGCTCCGCGATTCACCAATGGCGCTCGACAGGAAGAGGAAGGAAAGAGTATCACTCATCCCGCTCCAATAGTGTGTAATAATAATTATATACGAAATTTCATTGCATGTCACAATGGGTTATTGCATCGTATTATACAAGGTGGGAAATATCTCTTTTCCAGGTTGTTTCATAGGAGGGGAAGTCAATCGAGTCGCTTAGGAAGCACTACTTCCTAATTCTGACCCACCTGTAAATATATGAATATCTTGATGAACTGGTACAATCGATGCCACAAAGATATCTCATCAAAGAAGGAATAGGTAAATGACCAATGATATATCTGGAGGTGTTAAACTATTGTGGGAAGAGGAGATGAAAAAAACAAAAAAAACGATTATGGAGGTTTTAACATACCGGGGAAAATAGATCACAATTACGGGTACTTACTTGGGAGGGAGCATATTGATGGAATAAACGAAAAATAATTTACATTATCTGGTTAATATAGTAACTTGATCGTGGGAAAATTAGTTGATGTTATACTAAATAGAAGTATGTTCTTTTCCCCCAAAACCTAAGAACCAACCTTGTTCCTTTATTTCTGATCCGTGGATTTCACTAACGCCTTGCCCTATCCTGTACATGCTGACATGGCTAGAGTGATACAACCCACCTGAGTGAAACACTTGAGGTAATCCATGTTGAAGGGGTGGTGTTTATTTTTGAATTTAGACGACAATCAACAAAATTGGATAAATTACATTCCCCATTAATTACGAGAGGAGAGTTTTAAATCCTCACCAATTATTAAATTAATTCAGGGAGGCTACAGGTTGAGAAACAAACCTCTTACTTGGGAGAATGAAATTTTCTCAGCTTTTACACACCTTTCCTCATGCTCTTTTAATTGTGTACACTCCCTTTGTTGATTTTAGGGAACAATTGAATGATACTTGTTTCATATATTAATCTTGGATGGTCGTATAAGTGGCGAAATGATTGTTAATCTACTGAAGACTGGACTTCTAGTTCTTTTTAAGTTAGCACCGAAATCTTATAAAATGCTTAATCCTGGCCATGATTCTTATAGTTTGTGAACGGGTATGTAAAGGAACTCATAAATAGTTTTATGGACTTTAAAAACTTGGAGATCGTTTTACCTAAATATTAAAGTAGTTTTAAGAAAGAATATTGTTGGTTGGATTTTAGAATTTATAGATCCTCTTTTAAGAACCTGATTAGTTTAAAAATAATATGCTTTATTTTCTTGAAGTGAACTTCCTAGTGTTTACTTTTAGATATGATGGTAGGTGAGATTTCCTTTAAATTTTCAAGATGCGGTTGACCCTTCTTGTGTAGTAACTTGTGTTGACCCTCGACCAAGTTCTTGTGTAGTAGCTTGTGATTATTTGCTGAGTACTGTTGATGTTGTATAATGAATACATCTGATGTTGTAGCTTAGTTTTTAATGATGTGAATGAATGCTAGATCCGAGCTAATGCTGTGTGCTAAGTGATTGGAAGTTTTAGATCTTGGTTATTACTACGCTGCTCTGTAATAAGGGTTTGATCTGCAATGAGAATGCGATTCAAGAACTAATGCATATTGTTGGCTAAGTGCTCTGTTAAGTATTGTAATCACAGATCTATGTCCCAGCTTGGTTGTATACACTTGAGTCCCGTAACCCCCCCTTTATCTACCTCTGGTGAGACTTCATCTACTTCGCAGGTGTTGCCAAAAGGGTCGGTGGTTTGGGTTTTGTTGGTGCACTGTTGAAGCGTTGAACCTTGGGTTTGCCCCTATGCCAACAAATGGTTTCGTTGCTAGGAACTGAAACTGTGATTGTTGGGAACTGAATAAAAAATAAATTTCTGTGTGTAGATATGTTGCTGTAGTGCGCAATATTCTACTTGACTTGTGAATCTCTGTGAAAGAAACCAAATCTGAAGAAAAGAGGTAAGATCTTAAATCTTTATGCTCTGGTAGAGGTAAGCTTAGTGGAAATTTTTGCTTCGAAAGTATGAATCTAGGTATGTTTGATAGATTTTGTTCTAATCTGAATGTTAAGGAACAATTGGAAGAAAGAGTTGATCTGAATAAATTTGATAGAAATAGAGAAATATATGATATTCCTATCCATAGAAAGAATTTTTGGACTAATAAGTGGATGCAGGTACCTAGAAATAATTTTTGCAGAATGCAGGTCCATAACTGTGATCCTAGTGCACAGTACAGGAAAGGTTGGGGATCATTTAAAAGAAGAGAGGATTGACACTATGTTATAATTGAAGAAGACCGAGACATCTTGCTAAATAATGCCCTGGTATAGGCCCTCTTTTCCTTTATTGTAAATCTATTGGTCATGAGGTTGAGGATTGCCCAAGGATGATTGCTAAAGATGAAAATATGAACATGAGACAAGAAGACTATAAAGAAGGCTAGGAAACTAAGGATATGTTAAAGAATCATACAGAAAAAGAGTCAGAGACCATGCTAATATAGTTAAAATAAGAAATGGATGATCACAGAGACATCAATTTACTAGAGATCCTGCAAGAAAAACAATGCATAGTTACAAGAATATAAGACTTTCACATAGACTATGTATTAGATGAAGAAAAACATGTGAATATTATGCTAGAAAGCACTTGGGAAATTTTGGGAAAGCCTGCTACAATACATTCATTGGGAATGATAGGCTTGTTTAAAGGAAAGATGGTAACCCTATGTGGAAGAATTAATAATATACCTATGATTTCTCATGGAACTACGCCTGAAGAAGAATTTGAATTTATTAGGTTTTTTAAGAACAGAGCCCCCTTTTCACTTTTATTGGGAAAGACTTAGATTGAGAAGGATCAGATCAGAAGGAAAGCAGAGGAGGAATCTACAGAAAAGAAAAAGGGAAGAACTAAGTGACATCATCACTCAAAGAATAGACGTAATGATAGAAGAATGAGGAGTTAAGTCGAAGAAACAAACCGAAAGAGAATTAGTTGTCGTAGTTGAAAGAACACATGAAGACTTAAAGAACTGGTCCATGAAAGAAGAATGTATGTCCACCCAAGACCTAGCAAAGAAAGAGGTATTATCTCCGAACCCTTTGAAAGAACATCAACAGTATGAAGATACTAGGCTAAGAGAAAGTCAGAATATGAATGGAAAGAGAAATCCAGAGACTCAGATCATAGGAAAGAAGGCAAGGAAGCTCAGTAAGAAGAGAGCTAAGTTAGAAAAACTACGGGAAGTTCTAGAAACGACTTCACAGGAGACAAATCTACAGAAATTGAACCTTGTCGGAATAAAATAAAAACACAGAATGGGACTTCACCATGACAAAGCTATATGACTGTTGAAGGCGTCTCGACCATTAGAATGACGCTCAAGAATGGATAGAAACACAATTATTGCTGGAAAGACCGCCATTGGACCATTGAGACTGTGCCATAACAGATGGATTCATATTGATTAAGGCATTCCTACCCATTGGAGGAATCCGTTATGACGTTGCTTATTTAACCTGTCAGACGTTGCGCTGGGACCACTTTTTGCAAACTGAGATATCTGAGCTAACAAAGAATCCGTCATATCACGCTGTTCTTTCTAGACCTCACCATATGTCTTATTATCTCATTGTCTATTTTCCTACCCAAGTTATTTGATTAAGAGTGTGCATGTCGGGTGAACATAACGCAGTAGAGAAGTCTGTGGAGGAGATACTTGTAGACCTCATGACTGAGAAAGTCATGTCTGTAGGACTACATGCATCATCGAATGGAGGATTGCAAGCATCCCCCTCTACTGGACGTTGGTCTAGCCAAACCGTGACTGAGAAGCGAAGCAAACACTGCAATGATCTGGCTAACGCGAAGCAGATCCCATCGGTCTTGTCGAACTACATCCCACCTTTGGCTGGTGCGGTTAACCGTGACATCATCCCACGGGATTTAGAATACACGCTGATCACTGCGTACCTCCCAAAGGGGATGCACATAGTTGGACCCCAGTTAGGACATATTCCATCTCTTAAGAACAATGACTTCAACCTCGAAGACATGAAGAACTATGTGATGCTCGCATCACATAGGTATTTGATGAACATGACTGGGAAGAAGCCATGCATATTCTCCCAACCGTGGATAAAGGAGCTCATGCAGTTGATGATCTTGAATGTGATGAATATCCCCACTTCAGTTGACATCATGAGGTTAACGCTCGCGTTAAAATCCTCCTGTCGTGCTACCATGGAGGGTATCTTTGCCTCGACAGGCGTGTCACCATGGATCCAATGCTGATCCATCTCGTTAGAGGACTGAGTATGTAGGGACCAAAACCTCACCAGTTCTACCCAGGGAATACCTCAGATCACACCCTGGCACAATGTATAAAGGAAGACTATGATGATGTAGAAAAGGGAAAGTGAGGCTACAAGGTAGCTTCCATCTAGGATGGTGTAGTGCGTCTAGCTTGTCATCTTATAACTGACAAGCTCATCAGAAAGAACCACCCCATGCAAGTCACTAGATTTGTAGTAAACCTCACAGGGAAGTGCGTCGAAGGAATGAAAATGAACTGGGCGAGTTACCTCATCAAATAGTTGGAGAAGGATTGTCACGAAGCGCAAGATCAGGGATATGAGTTTCATTTTAGTTGGTACTGGTAGTAATCGCATTTGTCGCCTGGAAAATTCCATAAGGAGCAAAATTCCCCAAAGTTGAGCCATCAGAGCCATTGACCGCAAGGTTCTCCACCTTGTGGTACATGATCGATATGGCAAAGCAGTGGTAATCGAACATGGTGTTCCATGCTTACTACTTACAGCTAAAGCACGCCATTGAAGCATTTCCATGAATGACCCCAAACACTTTGCATCGGTATAGGTCTCTAGAGAAGTTCCACATAGATCGACACTTTATTTACATCATCGTGCGTAGGGATGAAAGAAAGGAGGAGATGCAGTCCTACTATAAGTTGACCGATGAAAACATGGAAGAGATCACTAAAGAATGGCCAACAAAGTTCCTCATACTGGGGGAAGATGTAGAGCTCTCCGATCTTGACATCATCGGAAGTCCATTGGTTACCCGGTTCAAACATGATGGACAAAAGAGAAAGAAGAGAATGGAGGATGTACAGAACATAGAAAGTGATGAGGAGGACAACACCTCAGAGGACAATAGTTCGGACTCACCAGGAGGAGGAGGAGGAGACCAAGTGAACCAAGAAGAAGGAGGGGAAAAAGGAGACAAGCAAGATAAAGGCAAAGTTACACCATCGAAGGATCCCCTTACAGAGGCTGAGACATTGAAGAAAAGGAAGGTTTCTCTGCAGAAACCCTCAACAAGAAAGAAGACTCAAGCCAATAAGCCTCATTCGAAGAATGTACTCACAGTGGATGAGGTCGATATCATCATCGTAGCCATGGAGGACATCTTAGAGGATATCCTACAGAGACATGAAGCAAAGCAAGAAACATTGTATGAAATAATAGAGAAAGAGATCAAGGACATACAACAAGCCATCTATTCAAGCTACGCAATACCTACTATGCCTTCGCCATCATAAATTGTATAATTGGGGGATGAGCCCACCAAATTACGAAGGCTAGGAGATGCAACTGAGGCTCGAATCTATCTAGTCCAAGAAGAAAAGGAGAAGGCCATAGAGGCCTTGAAGCAATAAAAGGAGGAGTCTCTAGAGAAACTTCGAGTTGCACAGAAGGAAAAAAATGGCATTCAGGCGAAGTTCGAGCAGAACAATGAGAGGATACAGGAAGAAAAATACCAAATGATCATATAGTAGATTGCGATCAAAGAGGCAGTGACTAAAGAACTTCTCTCTATGTCAGGCTTGGTGCAGGAAGAATAAGAGTCAACCGAAATAAAATTGGGGAAGCTCGCTGAGGCCATTTAGTAGCTTCAAGCAAGGGTAAAGGAGTTAGAGATTCAAGAAGTGCCAATCATTCTGAAAGAAGTACGCGACCAAAGGGAGGAAGCTTCCAAGAACGCAGTAGAAAGAATCAAAGCACTCGCTTCATAGTGTAAGAAACCGAGTGATTGAAGTGCACATACCTATGAGTGACTTGCAGAAGATACGAAGCTGAGGAAATTGGAAGCAAAACTTTAGGAGGCGAAGCAACAGACATCCACCGTGCAAGTGCAGATGAAGATGCTTACTGCAGTCGAGAAGATGAAAAAATCACAGGAACGACATACAGTCCAGCAGAAGATTACTGCTATCTAGAGAAAATTCAAGGAAGTTACAAAGAGACTCCAGCCGGTGCAGGATGAAGCCTGCATGATTTTTGAAGAGGTTGAAGGACAAGGATCGCAGCTAGACCAACTGGTTTTGACAGTGGAACAATGCATGGAAGGGCCTATTATTGAGCAAGTGATTCAAGAGTTTTCCGAGAAGGAATCTCTGACGAAGTAGCAAGTCGAGGTAGCTCGAGCTAAGCTTGAGGCCTTTGAAGCAGTGTTTCCCAGATCTGAGTGACTCGGGACGATTCGTAGGTGAGTGTTGGGCGCCTATTGGCCCTCGACCAAGTTTTAAGGAAACATTGGTCGTGTTTGACCACTTTTGGAATTTTGACAGGCTGGTCGAAGATGGAGCGACCAGGCAGAGCAGAGATCGTGGGATCTGACTCATTTTGCAGGCTTGTGGACCCAACAAAGGGTTTTAGGGTTTATGTAATGGGTAAGGGATGTCAGCCTATGGGTTTTAACCATGTTTAGGCATTTGTGTAATGTATAAATAAGTATATATGACTTAGAGTGAAGTCCGTCTAAGTTGGCTTTGTGAAAGAATATGTAAAGGTTGCTAAGTGCGGAGAACAATTGTTGGCTTTTGTGCATACTATGTGTTAAGACTTACATAGCTAAGTAAAAGTGATTGTAAGAGGCTTTGTGCTATCAAGGAGTTGGCTCTGTGCCCTGAACTGATTTTGAGGAAGGTGGATCTAGTGCGTTGTGCGCAAATCACCTGTCCAGTGCGAGGCTTGGCTCTGTGGCTCTATGCACAGGAGTAGACACATGTAATATATTGTAGACTAATAAATAATAAGAAGAAGAAGTTAGTGGACATAGCCCCACACTGGGGTGAACCACGTATATCTTGTGTTGATGTGCTTTGTGCGATGTTGTTGATGTTACTTATGTGATTATTTGCTGAGTGTTGTTGATGTTGTATAATGAATACATATGATGTTGTAGATTAGTTCTTAATGATGTGAATGAATGCTAGATCTAAGATAATTCTGTGTGCTAAGTGATTGGAAGTGTTAGATCTTGGTTATTATTGTGCTTCTATGTAATAAGGGTTTGATTTGCGGTGTGAATGAGATTCAAGAACTAATTCATATTGTTGGCTAAGTGCTTTGTTAAGTATTGTAATCACAGATCTGTGTCCCAACTTGGTTGTATACACTTGAGTCCTGCAACCCCCCCCGCCTCTACCTTGGATGAGACTTCATCTGCTTCGCAGGTGTTGTCGCAAGGGCCGGTATTTAGGGTTTTGTTGGTGCGTTGTTGAAGCGTTGAACCCTAGGTATGCCCCTATGCCAACACTTGGATATGCATTCAAGGTAGCAATGATATGGTTCCATTGGATTAATAAGTTTTCTATTCTTATGATTCCATATTATAACCCTTAGGAAGAGCAGTAAGGTTTCCTGGTATAATATTTTAAGGTTGGGTCTCCTCTTTACACCTTAGAAATAGACATGCAAGCTTTTTATTGCAGTACTATTTATTATTATTAATTATTATTAATCTCTTAAATAATTAAGGTATACTTAAGACTTGGAATTTCTAAATTGACACTTAATTGTTCCTTCGTGAAGGGGGAGGGGTCTTTAGTTAGATGGTAAATTGAACCTCAGGAACCCTTAAGGGAGATCAGTGGAATAAAATAATAATGAATCAGGTAGATTCCTTGGCAAGTTGAAGAAATTAATCTTCTTATTCAAGGTTTGGAAACCCTTTCGATTTAGTTTCCCTGACGCCTTGAATTAAAAATGATGCGTGAATGAATAACCTTTAGATTCTTACACGACTTATGAAAGGGACATGTCTTGTTTATTCCTTATTCTCTTGCACCTTGGTTTGCATTAATTTAGTCTTGCATTGAATTATTGATACATGACTGGTTATGGAATAGATCCTTTGCGCCTTGTTATAAAAGAGAGATATTGGTCTTGTGCTTAGGTTACTTCTTACGCAAGGAAAATTTACTTATGAACAATTGATTAACCACCTTTTCTTATGCCATTAAAATGTTATGCACAACGGTTGACCACTAGATTACCATTACGCCTTGATAATGGATGTTGCCGAATGAGTTAGAATTGGTCACCCTTGCGCCCTTTAATTATTGTCGAGGTATGAATGATTTTAATTATACTCTTTTGTGTCTGAAAATTTAAGTTAATATCTCATGCGTCTTGTTGTGTAAAGGATGGATTGATTGCTTAGAAGGATTGCACACAAATCATTAAGATGAAGTATGGATGGTGGAGGATTCAAACTCTTTGCGTGCATTGAATGACAATGTATTGAATAGTTGTTGTAGATGTCATATCTCTTGAGAGAAATGAAATTTATGTGATTAATGATCGAATTCATGCGATTAGATTTTCATGCCGTGAATAAAATTGATAATTTATCTTGCGCCTTAATCGATGTGACGAATGTTCTCTTTTATGCCTTTGGGATTTGCGCCATGATAATATCTGATAATTGCTCTTGCACCTTGGATTTAATTTGATATGCAATGAGTTATGTTGATGATTACTCAGGTGCCATGTCTAATTGTGGTTTAGGATTGTTAGATTGATCAATAGGGATTTGTGTTACTATGTGTCATTATTCATTTATGATTCTTAAATTTTATGCGTCATCATTTAATTGTATGGATGGACTGATTATGGGTCGCCATTTACTTGTCTTACTGCGTCGATTTGTGTATCTCTTTTCATTAATGATTGATGATGCATTCATGTTGTTCATTAATATATATGATGATGAGTCAATGAAGTTGCTTAATGGAGACATAATTACTAGCGCAATTTTTTTTTTTCCTGCTGTATGTTGATTGTTGTCGCGATAGAGGGGATGTTACAAATACAATAATAGGTTAAATGACTGAATAATAAATAAACATCAATGAGCTTATATTTGACAAAGAGAATTAAACGTTATATGACTAAATAATAATTAAATATGTATGATGCTATAGAAATAATAAAGGGGAATACCTCATGAATGAGCTCCTCTTGGTTTCGAGAATAATTTAGTCTGTACTAAATAGGACCAACCACGTGAAGGTGGAAGCTTGTTTGGTCCCTCCCCCCCCTCACATCACTCTCAGTTATCCATACCGAATCATTCATAACAAGTAGCAAAACAAGAATTAAAGGTAAATTAAATCGAGAAGGTACATGCATACAAAACATATAAGGTCCACGCACAACTAGAAAAACAAAAAATTGTATAATCAATAATTTATATTAATGAAAGTTGTTCTGAAAATATGTACAATCACTTATTTTTTTGTTTCTTCTTTTTTATAAAACTAATGAATGTATCATCATCACGTTCGTCTCGATACCGACATTCAACTATTGGTTCCTGTTTTGTTGGTGGAAGGTGACGATTAATCTCAAGCATTCCGCTACTTATAGTAGTAGGATGTGGACGCTGATGCACTGTAGGGGGAACATCCACTACAATAACAAAAATTGTTAAAAGGAAATGGTTAGTTATTATTCATAAAAATGTTTCATTAGTACAAATATCATTACTATGTTTTTTACCTCGAGGAGTAGTGGACACCATTGGTTGGATTGTTGTTGGTTCCTCTTCTCTCCAAGCACCCTCATCTACATGCTCTGCCATTGAAACAAGAAAAGTTATAAGTACAATGTCTAAGGGAAATATTTATAATCATCATATTATACATTTTATTTTAAATATATACATACTGTGATCATGGGTTTGCGAACCACTAGTATCGTGGGGTTGTTTTCTACCACCGTCAAATGAACTGGTGTTGCTTTCCCGTTTAAAAAAAAAGAGACATACTTAATTGATGGGTAAAATCAATTGTCAATATATTGGACAAGTAATCAACAATTGCAATCTTTCCATTTTATTTACCAACTCATTTGAAGGGTCATATTGTGTCTCTAATCCCCTCCTTTGTAGATTTTCAACCACATCTTGAAATCCAAACTTGAAGCTGAGCATCAATTTTTCTTTTGTGGAGACACTATTGAATTTATCCCCTGCATCGCATGGCATAAGATATGTATTTTTTCTTACTAAATGCAATTAGATAAAATTTGTATGATGATATATTGTATAATATGAATAAATTATTGGGCACTTACAATTCTAGCTTTTAATCTCAAGTAACCACCTTGGCCAATTTTGTGTTGTCCATGTTTATGCAATCTTTCCTTTGTTTTTTTTGATGTGTCTGGGAGTCTATGAAAAGTATCAAGTATGTTATAATTAGATGTCATGAATTTTTTTGTAGAACTAAACAAAATTCAACATATTCAATTCAAAATATCATATGTTACCTTCCAGGGCTAGGTGGTGTCTTTCCTTCATTGCTCAATGCACTCTCCTTTGCATCCTCCTGCATATTCTTCCATTCCCTCTTAGGAATGGCCAACGTACTATCATACTTAAGGTTCTTTTTCAATTGAACCCTATCGTCCCCATGACCAGGCTATCCCGACATATGCAAAATTTCCTATAGAAAGAAAATGTTAGAGTATTTCTCATATAACGGTATCAAACAAAAATTTCATAAATGAATATATGTATGACATAATATTTTTTTTAATTGAGCTTACCCCATATTGTTCTATATCCTGCCTTAAAATTTCCATCATTTTTCCCCCTCCTCTGTAAGTGGCCTAGACCTAGCCAATTCAACGAGTTCCTTATTTTCCCATATAAGGGCCTTTCAAATTGTTTCCATTAGGTTGATGAAATAATATATTTCATTGCACGTAGCATCCTTCTCCGATGATGTGCTCATCTACATCAAAAATTAAACATGTTAATTCAATTATCATAAGCAAGAATTGATATGAAAATTATTGTTATACCTTCTCCAAGCTAGCCAGTGACTTCCGACGATCACCCTGCCACATTATAAGATGCATGACAATTTAGAATGTTAGAAAATAATCTAATTAAGAAGAATAAGCTATTAAAATGTATTCTAAATATATAAAAAGGAAAACATTAATTAAATATTTGGTATAGTGGTAGAACATATTTACCCCCATAATAACAATGCTTCCATCGATTCAATTCAAATCGTAATCGATCAACAACTTTCCCCCTGCAACTATTATTTTCATTGCACATACGGATATTCAATTACCTTCTTGCCATAAAAATATACAATTGGGTTTCTTTTTTGTTGTCGTAGGTCTTGTACTGTTAAGAAGCCCTGCAATATTTCTTGATGCCTTTGGCCTTCCATCAATATACACTGTCGCTCCTTTATTGTGATCATTGTATTTTAACTGTATGTAATTTTCATCGACTGCATATCTCCACATAATTGGTATATATAGGGACACCCTCAACCAATCTCCATAGTTGTAGCATGGTTCGACATACTCCATCAACTCAAGAAGTCCTCCATATTTCACCTTTATACCATCCATGGAGACTATACCCAGACCATGTATGGACGATGGAGCAATGTGATAAATCCTCTCATTGACACAAAAGTTAGTGTCCAACTGAGTGTTTATATTATGGTAGCTATGGGAGGTATTAACCTCCATTTGTGACCTTTGATGAAATCAGAATATTCCAGAAGTGAGAAAAGACTTGGACACAACCCTAGAAGTAAAGTTAGCTAAAGATAATATTTTATATTAATTCTTTAGCACCCAGAAAGAGAAGTCAGCCCAGACAACCTGGTAAGAGCAGTATAAATACAGGACTCCAGTTATCATTTGAGACAAATATCTTGAAACTGCAGAAATCCACTTGTGTGCACTGCAAAAATCAGTAGTGCACAAGTGTGGGGAGCAACTGCAGTTGCAGTTCCTACAATCTATATTTTCGGTTTTTCTTAGTTGGAATTTCTGATCAGTCTTGGTTATCTTTGCTTGGTGCATTAGCCTTGGTTGGATATTGATTTTCTACCAGAATTATTCTCTCTGTTAAGGCCAAGGTGCTCGGGGGTGGAATTAGTGCCAATGGTTGGGTGACAATATTGCTATATTGTCTATGGTTAAATGAGCACACCCACTTTTATAATAGGTTATGGGCCCAACCTCCTTCATTCAGTATAATGACTGGAAGGAAGCTAAGCCATAATATTATCAATATCATTGAAGAACTGCCGCTAGGGTTTATAGCAGGTGCAGTTACTGAAGCACTTTCACTAGGGTTACTAGCAAGAGCAGTTGTAGAAAAACTAAAAATATTGCCTAGCACCTTATAATGAAATACCTTACTCAAGGCGAAGATATTCTAGTGCGCCTTAGTCCAACGCACCTCTTGGCACTCTAAAAAGGAAAAAAACGTCAAGGTTGATATTTTGGGTCAAAGCTTGACCAATTATCAGTCAACAAAAATCATGAACGAAAAGACAGATCATCTACACTATTCAACACTCAGAGGAACTCTTGATGATGACATGTGGATAATTGACAGTGGAGCTTCCAGGAATATGATAGGAGACCAGGCCAAACTCTCTAATCTAAATGAAAACAAGACATCCTACAAGTAGAACTTGGAGATAAAAACACCTATCCAGTCGAAGGAATTGGTCAAGCCTTCGTCAAATCGAAAACATGTAACAATGTTCATTTGCAAAATGTATTATATGTACCTGTTTTAGAAAATAATCTTGTATCCATATATTTTCTAGAAGACAAATGAAACAAAATATCCTTTGTAGATGGAAAAGTATTATCTTGGTCTAGAGACTCCAGCATAGAGAATGCTAGAGTTATTGGAACCCGTGAAGGAATACTATACAGACTACTAGAAAGAAATGATGAAGCTCTTGTACATGATGAAGTCAATCCAATGAAATTTGGCATAGAAGGTATGCTCATATCAAATATCAAGCATTACCTTTACTCAAAAAGATGGTTGAAGGAATACTAGAACTACAATCTACACATGAAGGAATTTGCAAAGGATGTGCTCTTGGTAAGAATGTTAAGAAACCATTCTCAAGCAGTAATAATAGATCTAAGGAAATCCGAGATCTAATACATTCATATGTTTGCGGTCTGATGCCAGTCAAATCTCTAGGAGGTTCCTTTTAATATGTAATCTTCATAGATGATTACTCAATAAAGACTTGGTTATATCTCTTGAAGACAAAGGATGAAGTTTTCAACAAGTTTCAAGAATTCAAAGCAGAGATAGAGAACCTCACAAACAAGAAAATTAAGACCTTGAGAACAAATAATGGAGGAGAATATACATCCAAGGATTTTTTTTCCTTTTTCAAATCGACAGGGGTTAGGAGGGAGCTAACTGTTCCTCATAATCCTCAACAAAATGGTGTAGCAGAAAGGAAGAACATATCTATTGAAGAAACTGCGAAAGCACTAATGAACGATCAAGGTTTATCTATGTATTTATGGGGAGAAGCAGCCATGAAAACAATATATGTTCAAAACAGAAGTTCCCAATACATATTGAAGGATATGACTCCAGAAGAATCCTTCTCAGGAAAGAAACCTAATGTGGAACACTTAAGAATCTTTGGATTCACTGTTTACATTCACATCCCCAAGGATAAAAGGAATAAATTTGAATCCTCAAGAAAGAAGGGCATATTCATGGGATATGGGGAATAATCCAAGGCCTACAAAATCTATATCCCGGAACAACATAAGTTTGAATTCAACATAGACATAACCTTCAATTAAAATATGGCTTTCAAGAAATCCATAGAAGAAACTATAGAAGAAGAAGACTATGAAGTGCCTAAAGAAGAAATCACATGTCTTCTAGAAAGCTAGAATGAAGAAACATAACAACTTGATCATATTATGCAACCATGTGAAACTATTGAATCATACATTGTACCCAAAACCAAGAAACATCCATCTTGGCTTGAAGCTACTCTATAAGAAGCAGAGAGACTCAAAGCCCCAAGTGGCACCTTCAAAAAAATAAAAAAACCCAAAATATTCTCCAGCTATGTAGAAGGTATGAACAAGCTTCTAAATGAAGAACCCACCACATTTGAAGAGGAAACTCAGAAGAAACAATGGAAATAAGCCATGATAGAACAATACTAGTCCATCATGAAAAATGATGTATGGGAAATTGTTCCTAGACCTAAAGAAAAATAATTAGTAACTTCAAAATGGGTCTATAAGATCAAACATGCAGCAGACGAAAGCATGGACAAACACAAAGTAAGGTTCGTAGCTAGAGGGTTCTCCTAGAAGGAGGGAGAAGATTATGAAGATACATTTGCTCCTGTTTCTAGATATACTTCTATTAGAGCCATTAGGTCTCTTGTTGCTTCCATGGGATGGAGTTTACATCAGATGGATGTAAAGACTTCCTCAATGGAGCAATCAAAGAAGAAGTATACATTGAACAACCTCAAGTATTTGAAGTACACTCCATAGACACTCATGTTTGCAGACTAAATAAATCCTTGTATGGACTCAAGCAAGCTCCAAGAGCTTGGTATACCATAATATACAACTACTTAATAAGACTTGGCTTCTCCAAGAGTCATGCAGATCCAAATATTTACAACAAAGTCGTGAACAATGCACCTGTGATTCTACTGCTATATGTCGACAATTTATTCTTTATAGGTGAAGAGTCTCTCATCATACAATGTAAGAAGGAACTAGCTTCTGAGTTCGATATGAAAGATCTTGGTCTCATGCATTATTACTTGGGACTAGAAGTATGGAAAAAGCATGGTGAAGTATTCCTTGAACAAGGAAAGTATGCAGTGAAGATTCTTCAAAAGTTTGGAATGATGGATTGCAAATCCATGGTCACTCCTATGACCATAGATATAAGGAAAGTAAGAGACTCATATTCTGATCCAATAGACCCGTCCCTATATGGACAATTGATTGGGTCATTGATGTATTTAGTGAATACTCGACCATATATTTTCTTTGCTGTAAACAACCTAAGCCAGTTTCAGGTGGAACCTCGACATGAGAATTGGATAGCTACAAAGAATGTTCTAATATATATTCGTGGGATGTTAAACTATGGATTAAGATATACTGCATCCATTGATATACATCTTCATGGATTCACAAATTCAGATTAGGAAGGAAGTGTAGAAGACAAAAGGAGTACTTCAGGGATGTGTTTTAGCTTGGGCTCCGCTATGATATATTAGGGAAACAAGAAACATAAGTCTATCACACTCAACACAACATAAGCATAACATATCGCAACATGTGAGGCATGTAAAAAATCATTATGTCTGAGAAATATGATTTCTGGATTATTTGATCACGTTCCATATTCGACCATAATAAACTATGACAATCAAAGTTGTATAAGGCTATTTGAACACCCAGTGTTTCATGAACGGTCGAAACACATTGAGATCAAATACTACTTTATTTGATATGAAGTCTAGGAAGGAGAAGTGAAGCTCCAGTATATCCCCACATATGAGGAAACAACAAATATTTTGACAAAGCCTTTGTCCAGGATAAAGTTTTCATACTTACGAGACAAGTTGGGGATCGTGGAAATAACTCCATTAGCTGAAAGGGAAGAGATGGCTCTCTAGGTTGGGAGGGAGAACTGACACATCATTGATTTATGGACAATCATTTTCCAACTTAGAAAATGGTCTAGGATGGGAAGTTCCTTTCTAGTTCGGAAAGTGGCTTGATATTTCTGATGGACAAGCATTTTCCAGTTCAGAAAGTCATTTTCGTAATGAAAATGGTTCAATAGATTGATGATGTACTATAGAAAATGATTCCCCTTGTGTCCAGTGTGGGGGAATGGTCTAGGATAATCATTCTTCTTGGTAGTCACTCTCAGTAGTGGTCAAATAGAATGGTCCACCTCACTGGGTAGTCATTCTTTCGATGTTCACAATTGTGAGCAGTTTTGAAGAATGGTCTATTTTGGAGGTTGGTGTAGGACAATCATTTCCTTAGGAAATGGTTTAGATAGTCATTCCCTAGGGTAGACTCATTCTCTCCAGGTTGCACTATGTTTAGTGTCGTAGAAATGGTCCAGCTAGGTGAATGGTCCAAGTTCAACAATTAGGGACAGGCATTGCCTAGGGTAGACTCATTCTCGTGAGGTTGCACTATGTTTAGTGCTGGAGGAATGGCCCAGTTAGGTGAATGGTCCAGAATAAAAAATTATGGACAATTATTCTTCCATGCTTGGGAAGAATAGTCCAGATATCCCATGATTGATACTTTTACTGTATGAGGGAAGATGCTCTTCCAGATATCATGGGTGTGAGTGGAAGAATGGCCCATATGACTCAGTTTATATCATGATATTATTTTTATGTAGGTTGATATCAGATGATATGATTTCTATGGAGACTGTATGTCTCTGAAGAGTAGATGTATGCTACTATGGTGGATGTGTTCCACTGGCTGTGATTATGTGTCACTGATTAAGTAGCCGTGTGCTGCTTGGTGTGGTTGTGTACCACTGGATAGTAGTTATGTAATACTATGGAAAGACACAATTGTTTTCTATCAGATGGCATTGTACTAATGGTAATGGAGATTATCCAGTTGGATAATATTGACGATGCTCGTGATTTTATCATGAGATATCTTGTGTCACTATGATGATGCTACCGATTGAATGGGCTATTTGTGCTCAAGACCATTACCTTTTATACCTCCCTAGATAGGAGGGAGTGTTGATATTATGGTATCCGCGGGAGGTATTAACATCCATTTTTGACCTTTGATGAGATTATAATATTTCGAAAGAGAGAAAATACTTGGACACAACCCTAGAAGTAAAGTCGGCTAAAGAGAATATTTTATATTAAGTATTTAGCACCCCAAAAAAGAAGTCGGCCCAGACAGAATAGTAAGAGAAACATAAATATAGGATTTCGGTTATCATTTGAGACAAATATCTCAAAACTGCAGAAATCCACTTGTGCGCACTGGATAAATCTAGTATTGTGCAAGTCTGGGGAGCAACTGTAGCTGCAATTCCTGCAATATGTATTTTTGGTTTTTCTGGGTTGGACTTTCTGATCAATATTGTTTATCTTTTCTTGGTGCATTAGCCTTGGTTGTCTATTGATTTTATACCATAATTATTCTCTCTGTCAAGGTCAAGGTTCTCGGGGTGGCATTAGTGCCTATGGTTGGGTGACAATATTGCTATATTGTCTATGATTAAACGAGCACACCCACTTTTCTAACATTGAGGAAGTTCATTGGGTACCCATGGTATTAATATATGTTTGTACCTCAAAGGAACCTCGACGTCACCTCTGCTCTCATCGCCATATGAACATGAACCTCCTTCAACAAGAAATAATTCCATTCTCTTACAGAATTTTCTTTTGACCTTTTCACCTCTAGTTGATATCGCCCTGTTAGATGTGTTGGACATCGTAACACTTTCCCCCCTCCCTCTATAAATTCCATCGCTCAAGGATGATAGGTATGATAGGTACCTGTTCGGTTGTACCTACAATCCATCAAATGAGAAAACTTATTTAGCAACGATATGATTGAATTTATCCACATCCTTCACCTAAATAGACACCGTCAAAATGCATGTGCCAAGCATGATCATAATAATCACAGAAGCAACAATAGACCTTTGAGTATCTCAGTCTAGCCTTCTCAATAATAGTGTGTAGGGTAGATAATTCAAAGGGTACATCCCTAAGTCTATGCATTTAGCATTTACCTCCAACCATCATTATACAAATGATTGATTATATATTTATTAAATCTCCCATGGTTGTGGTGATGGAAATGGTAATAACAAAGCACCAAGCACCTTGTTTATTTCTTTGACTAAATGTAATGATTGGGAAAATGAGTGATTATCAATTGTTGGGTTTGAACATTTGATGTAGAATATAGTTTTCCTACAATGCCGTTGGGCATTGGCCTTCGCACCACAAACAAAAAAATAGAGTAGTGAAACCATATTTGCACAAATCCATTTCTTCATGGTAATGAATTCACATTGGAGAAGCTTGATCTCAGGACGAGAATAATTGCAGATACTTTCACATTTCTTATTTTTTATGAAGATATGTCTTGGTAAGACAGACGAGCTTCCATAGGCCTACCATTTGGTAAGATTCCTACCATGTATTTTCTTTCCTTTCCCTGCATAGGTAGGACATGAATGTTTTCTATCCCAATTTTGGTTATCATCTTCACATTCATTGTTTATCTAAATTTTCTTTTTGTTTGTTGTTATGTAGATGTTTCTTATATTAACAAAGTCAATAGAGAAGTACTTTGGAAAACATGTCAAGTTTTATATGATCCCATTACTTGGTTGGAAATATGTGGTCTTTTCATCTCTTATACATTCTTTCAACTGGTATGCCATTCTCAAATTTATAAAAACATATTTAATCCTTTTCTTTTAAACATACTGATTGTGGATGGATCAAATAATTTTTTGAATTATCCATTTAAAAGGGTCCCCTGCACATCCCATGTTCAATAACATTTTTGAATTAAATCTATTGTTCCCCTAGCCTTATAATATATCTTCAATATATGGTAGCTATATTTCCATATATGGTCTTAATGCATATAAAATTGTATTAAATCCATTGTTCCCCTAGATTTATAATATAACTTCAATATATGGTAGCTATATTTTCATATATGGTCTTAATGCATATAAAATTCTATTAAGTTAACCATATATTTTAGATTCACTGTTAAGAACCAAACATCAATATAGCATAGAAAAACCTCAGGAAAAGTACTCAACGCCTTGAAAAAGAGATAATTTCAGATGATAAGCCTCTTCGAGGGGAAACCTCCTTTTACCCCACTTAAATGTTCAAGTACAAGATGATTCAAAATGAAAATGTCTCCTTGGTATATATAGGAGACTAGGAGGTATAATTACAACTAATGGCCTAAAGACGACATAAATAA
>ML779490.1:84428-91192 GCA_009831015.1 Picea engelmannii | reverse complement strand
CCTTTATATTCAATCTTTGGAAGTTCTCAATGTGCTCGGTAACTGAACCCTTTTGCTTGAGATTTATCAATTGGCTAAAGAAGGTATTGCTCCTTGTATCCTCATAGTTTGCTATCATTTCTTCCGTGAAAATTGTCCAAGTGGCGAGTGATTTGCGAGAGCAAAACCATCGATACCAAACAAATTGATTAGGTTCTAAATATAAAGAAGTAATTCGTACCTTTTGTGTATGTGGCACATTATGGAGATCAAAGAATTTCTCCATCTGAAGTATCCATGTGATTGGGTCCTTGCGATCAAACTTCCTCATATCAATCTTAGGAACGTGGTTGGTCTTCAAACCAAAGTTGGAATTTCTCCATTCTTGATTCACCTTCCTTGTGTCCTCATCATGAATTTCATGGGATGCATTTTCACTTTAGGGTGTCTTCTCTGTTACGAAAATTTTCAATACTTCCATGATCTCCCCTTTTAAGCCATCCATCTTAGTATCCAACTTAGCTTCTATTGAATCCATCAACTTAGATTCCATTGAATCCATCTTAGTATCCAACTTAGCTTCCATTGAATCCATCTTCTTTTGTAGTTCATTTATGTACCTACGCATTTATTCACCTTCATCAAGAGTCCAATTAGGATTTTCTGGAGGCTTATTTGGTGTAGAAGGTCCCTTTTTTGTTGGCATGTTGGCCAAGTATCACTTTTGAATCTTGATTTTGAGGCGGTTCTTCTAGGCAATATTTATTTTGTTCCATCTCCCAAGTTTTGGCCCTTCTGGGTATGAAACTTTCTTTTAGGTAGTTCTATGATATTTATTCTCTACAATTCCATAGGTCTGATCAAAATTGGATGTGCCAAGTGGAATTTACAGTAACTTCCTCACAACTTGCCGATTTTTGTCCTTTCCAGGAGATCTCACTTGTATAGCATGCCCCGCACAAAATAATTGATATCAAATTCTGAAACTTGTACCCAAAATACTGCAGACTGTCCACGATCCAATGAAACCGGTCCCACTCAATTTGGATACTCTAGCAATAAGTTATGATTGTTTTAACTGGAACACCTTCTTGAGACTAGTCAATAGGACTAGTCAGATACCCTATCTTACACAAGGTGTATCTACAAATTTAAGATGACCCAGAAGCTGAAATTTTTACCATAGATACCTTACTAATTTCTGTAAATTTCCTCCAAAGTTTAGGATCTAAAACATTACAAAATTTTTTTTATAGTGAAAATTCCGGAATGACTCATTTCAGGATGATTCCAGAACCCTATCTTGTACAGGTTGTATCTCCGAAAGTATTAGGCCTCAGGAGCTGAATTTGGAACCCAACATACCTTGATACGTCTACTAAATATCCTACAAGCCGTTCCTTCTGAAACGTTGTAGAAAAAAAGTTATAGATAAAATTCCACGGTGTCTCAGATGTAGCAGCGAAACCCCAAGACCTTGAGCTTTGATACCATATGTTAAGAACCAAACATCAATATAGCATAGAAAAACCTCAGGAAAAGTACTCAACACCTTGAAAAAGAGATAATTTCAGATGATAATCCTCTTCGAGGGGGAAACCTCCTTTTACCCCACTTAAATGTTCAAGTACAAGATGATTCAAAATGAAAATGTCTCCTTGGTATATATAGGAGACTAGGAGGTATAATTACAACTAATGGCCTAAAGATGACATAAATAAAATAACATTACTAATATAATATTCCCCAATTAAGGGGTAATGAGCCAATATTAGGGCTTAACATTCATAATAAATTATATTAGGCTATCCTTGTTCTTTGAGTATCCTTAGATTCTTTTTTAGGGTCTGATGTAACATATTGTATTAATATACAACATAAACTATCATGAAATATGATTAATCCTAATACCCTTATTAAATATTTAGTGGGATGTTCTATATATCAAAAGTTCCTTAGGGACCCTCCTTAAGGTTGTTTTGAATTATCCATTTAGAAAGGTCCCCTGCACATACCATGTTCAATAACATTTTTGAATTAAATCAATTGTCCCCCTAGCCCTATAATATATCTTCAATATATGGTAGTTATATTTACATATATGGTCTCAATGCATATAAAATCCTATTAGGTTAACCATATATATTAGATTCATAATAAATTATATTAAGCTATCCTTGTCCATATAAAATTCTATTAGGTTAACTATGTATATTAGATTCTTAATAAATTATATTAGGGTATCCTTGTCCTTTGAGTATCCTTAAATCCATTTTATTTTAAAACAAGTACATCCTTGGGATTCCTTCTACAAAATGGGGACATGACAACATTCAATGAACTTGAAGGAGGTGTCTTTTACAAAAATTCCCAAAATTTAAATCATCAATTAATACAAGCTTTTAATTATTTAAAAAAAATATAACATACATGCATTTGGATACAATGCTGAAAGTGATGTCATATTTCATTGTATCCTTGAAGGGATCAATGTTGAAAGTGATGTCATAGTGCATTGTATCCTTGAAGGGATCAATGTTGAAAACCTTGTGGAGTGATGTCATAGTGCATTGTATCCTTGAAGGGATCAATGTTGAAAGTGATTGTACACTACTTGGATACTCGTGTTGGATCCCTAACATTCGTAACAAAAGCTAAGGGATAGGGATTAAGATGGATTGTAGTAGTAAGATTTGAATTTGAAACCAAATTTTGAGATACTAGGTTTTTGTTGCTACCATCATCAATGATGAGAGAAACCAAATTATATTTTACTTGACAATTTTTGTGTGAAGAGTGTTTTCTTTAGATTCACTACATAATCTATGGTCATCATAATAAGTTGTGGATTTGGAGAAATTAAATTTTATACTTCACCCTTTGCATCATCCTATTATTACTCTATAAGGAGAGTCTTAGATTCTTTGCATCATCCTATTCTTGATTGGAATTTCCCTACTTCTTATGGTAAGTGCACTATTTTCTGTTTCCATTACTAGTAGAAGGAAGAGGTTGTTGTAAACCCTTTCACTATCCATGGGGTTTGGAAAAAGTCTTGGAAGTTGAAGTGTTTGATGAATGAGTATTATAATTTCTGGAAATCTTCCTCACAAATTTAGACCAAAGTTTTGTTTCAGTAGCTATGGATATTCTATAATCCTGGTACAAATAATTTACTTCAAACATAGATATTTCATTTTGAATATTAAGAAGAAAGATGGAAAGAAACTTGATCTTAATTACATCTTCTAGATTTGAAATGTCAAATTTGGTCATAAGTTTTTTGAATAACTCGACGAATTTGTTGACTAATTGGCTTGGAATTTGTTAAATTTTATATCACTGTGCCTATAGATTTGCTTGATACCCAAGAGTGTATATTTGATTGATACCCATGTAAAAAATTCATTTACATGGAAAATTTGAAATCATCCCATTGGGTGATTTCCCTTTTCAAATAGTGAGAAAAATTTGGTGATTTTGCCACCAATATAAAGCAGATTATTCCATATGTAATTCAACAATTTTGATCTTTAGTGGGATATTAGCCTTAGGTTGAGTATTAAATTATGCCTCTAAACTACATAACCAGGGGCCAAGCTTCTCACCATTGAAGTTTCCGTCAAACATAGGAATATGCATTTTGGATTCTAGTTATAAAGAAATTGTTGATATTGGCTTTGGTTGATAATGATTTTGTAAGAAAAAAACCTCTTGGAAGACTCATTCCATCTCCTACATCATTCGTATCATATGAGTCTAGAGACTATTGTTGGTTGAATCATGAGGAAGACTCATTTCATCTCCTACATCATTCGTCTCATATGAGTCTAGAGACTATTGTTGGTTGAATCATGAGTAGATTTATCTTGTGAAGAAATTCTCAAAGCAATTTTGGATTGAATCTAGGAGCAACCAATGACCTGCATATAATCTATTTACCTTTATTCAAAACACAAAATAAATCCTTTAGGAATAATTGGAATATAGAGAGGAGAACCTTATAGCTAGTGGATCTTCCATTTCCATGAGGTTTTTGAGTTTGCAAATTAAAAAGGTTGTAACTTCTACAAATACTATTCAAATTATTTATAATGACCCGAATTGGAAATGGAATCCAAACATTGTTTTTGATGGTGCAAGTGCAACTTCAATATGATTCCTATGTAAAAAGATAAATCTTGTTTCAAACCAGGGTTCTAACAAATACTCAAGGTTGATTTCATAAGGGAATAAATCATTTTTTTATGCACATAATCACTATTATAGTCCCAATATGAAAACATAACTATAACTTGCATCTTATGTCATTGATTTGACTTTAATTGACTGCACTAGTTCAAAAAGATATTATAGCTGTAATGAGCTCAAAATATACAACCAATTGAATTGAGCACATAAATTTGAAGATTGTTGAAGAGTGTGGATCTAGAAGAGGGTAATAGGTGGAAACCCTATAAGGAGGATAAACCTATGGATTTTATATTACCAAGCTAAATGGTGTGAGATCTAGTCTTATAGGATTTATATATCGAGAGTCTATGTAGGGATGTCACTAGGATATGGAGATGAGAAGAGGGTAATAGGTGGAAACCCTATAAGGAGGATAAATCTATGGATTTTATATTACCAAGATAAATGGTGTGAGATCTAGTCTCAGAGGATTTATATATCGAGAGTGTGTGTAGGGCTGCCACTAGGATATGTAGATGAGTTGCAATATAGTCTTTTGTTAAAAATATATATTATATATCATATATCATATATCATATATAATATATGATATATGATATATGATATATGATATATGATATATGATATATGATATATGATATATGATATATATTATAAATTATAAATATATATAATATATATTATATATTATGAAGATTGAAGCTTTCAAAAATTGGCATATGCCACTGTGAGTGGCCAACATACAATATGAAATATATCATGACGATCATGAAGATATGACAATGACAAGGATACCAATTGCGATGATAATGACAATGATGACGATGATGATGACGATGACGATGGTGATGAGGAGTAGGATGGAGACAATGTTGATTAAAAATGGTGATAACGACGATGATGACAATGAGCATGATGATGACTATGACGACGATGACAAAGATGACATTCTTATTCAAGACGATGATGGTGATGATGATGATGAAAATCCGAATCATCACTTGCCATCATCATCTCTTGTTTTTGTGTTCCACCCCTCAAGAATGCCAAGGGTCATTTATTAAAATTTTGTTCAAGGGCCATCTCATTTGGTGTTTAAAGACACAATGATGACTCCCTTGTATCTTATACCCCTATTAATTGTAACTTATATGTTACTACAAACCAATCCCTTATTAAAGACACAATAGAAAATGCGCCTTACATCCACTTAGGGTTTGGAAAGGATATAAAGTTCCCAAAAATAAAACCAATAAAGTGATTTTGGTGAACAAAATAGTCACTGACCTTTTAGGATCATTGTTAGCTAATTAATGTTTTCACAACTAAATTAGTGACAATATTTCTAGGCCCGTTATCAATTCCTATTTTTGTGACCAAACTAGGTGATAATCCCAGCCTAATGCCCATGACCAAAACAACCTCAAAATAATGGTCAATGATTGTCACCAGATATGTTCACCTAATGGAAACAATTATAGGTTGTCACTTTTGATCCTTCAATGCACTTAATGTCTATCTTTTTAATTTGTATTTAAAATTTAGTACTAGTTTTTTAAAGTTGATTTTTATATTTAGCTTAACTTATGTTTTATGTTGATTTACCCATACAACCAAGGTCTTATGCCTTATAATTTATCTTTAGAGTTCCCAATTTATGTTGAAAAGAGTCTCAATCCACCACATCATAGGTTTTACATAAGAATTTTTTTTCTTCTGAGTGAACAATGGTGGTCTCGATCCAAGGTCAAACAAACAAGCCTTAATACATAACATTATTCATATTTGGAGTTCATGGTCCATGCCTAGGGCTTTAGGCCATCACATATGCCCTATGTGATATAACAATGGCTATTTCAAATACATCTGTAACATGATCAAGTATGATTGTCATGGTCTAAGGAATGGTCTAGGGTATAAATGACCTTGTACTTAATTTGATCATATTTTCCATTTATCCTTATCATCTACTTAATCATGATGATGTGTAGATGAAGGGGGTTTTTAGAATAATGAAATTGCTTCAAGGGTTTCATGATTTGACGGGAAATGTTTTTTTTTGTTTAAAATAGAGCCATCACACTTATTTTTTATTGTTTGAAGTCATTATGGCACCTCTTTTGAATTTTCTTATATAAAGAATTAAAGGATCTCCTGATAGTTCATTGAGGCTCTTTTTAAGATTCACCCTTCAAAATTTATATGTCGCATGATGATCCATCAATCCTTTTTTTATTTTTGAAATCACCCCTATGAACCATTCAACACCTATTCCAAATTAAACCATTCAACTTTTGAATTTACCAAATCAACATTCATTTGTCCATCCAACAAATTTAACATTTGGTAGTCATGTCTTTCAAAGGGAACCAAATGGAATTCATTGGATCATTTTTTACATATGGAAGTTTTATCTTTTGAAAATGTATGATACTTCATTAGGCGTGCTTTCATGTTTGGATGTTTCTCTTTTGAATCACCCTGATAGTCTATTGGGTGACCTTTTATCTTAAAACAAATAGACTTCCAAACTAGCTTGATAGTTCATTGACCCATTCAAGAGATAAATGTAAAATGGCACTGGTTTTTCA
>ML779490.1:71928-79428 GCA_009831015.1 Picea engelmannii | reverse complement strand
GAAATTTAATTTTACGAATGACCTCTTTTACAACATTGTTTTCTTGCTCTGTAAATAACCATGGAAGACTATTTTGGTGTACTCCATTGCTATTTGAATAAATCACATTTTGCAGTGCATGATTGGCTTCCTGAATGTCAGTACAAATTTTGACAATTTTTTCTTTGTCACTCCTTCCATCTACAATTCTCCACAATGTTTCTGTTACATTCTTCCCAATATGCATTGTATCAAACAAATGAGATATTTGTAGGTGCTCATAGTAGGGAAACCTATTGAATTATACATGGTAACTTTTCATTCCTCGTGAAAGCCCATTAATGCCTTGACGACATTTATGAAAAACAATTAATGAGATTACAACAATAATTGTTAGATACAATAAACATAATTCAATATAAATTAAAATAGTAAAACATTAATATATAGGTAGAAACATAGACTAAATGCTTGCCTCGACACTTTAATCTATTATATTCTAACTTCCATAGGTGAGGTGTCATTCTTTGTGGTTTTATTCCAATCTATTCTTTCAAATTGAAAATATGTTTTTATGTAGTTCGATACCTATGGTTCTTAGGGAGGAAGTGCCTATACTCATCAAATACCTCCTTTCCTAGACTTATTGAATGATGTGATTTCATCCTAGGACCACAAATCGACATGAAAATTTACCCTTTGTTTGAAGATCTGCAAGATTATATGTATTAGTGTCATAATTATTTATATAACGAGGAATTGATATTTAAGAAGCATGCATCATATTTTCATAAAATTGTATATATTATTAAAGTCCATCAATATGTTACATACCACAAAAATGTGTTATCCCCGGGGCATCATGAATTGTCCATGTAATTATTCCATAGAATTGAAATTGCCTTTGCCCTATTGGTCTAGAGATGTCGTACATAATGATTCCATTCCACAAATTTACTAGCTCGTCAACAAGAAGATCATTATATATATTCATATATTTCACTTGGTACTTACCTATTTGGGTGAAATTACACATAATTACTACATTATACAAAGTTCAAACCAATTATGTAAACAAATACCTAGAACAATCATTGCCAACATTGTGTGCTCCCTCTATATTGAAATCCAATGAGGAAGGTTATTATTTATAACAAAAATAGGCCACACTGAGTAAATAGACCTGAGCTCACCAAATGGATTGAAACCGTCAGCTGCCAATGAAATCCTAACATTACAAGGTTATTCTTTAAAAAATGGCCATCTTTCTTCGATGTTCCTAAATGAAGAACCATCTACAGGAATTCTAAGAACACCATATTCACTTATGTGCCATGGATGGTAATCCATAAACTATGCAATGCTTTGGAACCTAAACAATCATTGCAAACGTGGAATTATCATAATATGATGAAGAACCTTGTGAGGCACATTTTTTGTTACTTGATCAGTTCGATATCTATTGATTTAACATTGCAGGCATTTCGTTTCTGATGTATATTGTCCATAATATATAATACAATCATTCAGACATGCATCAATATCCTGCTACTCCATTTCGATATCTTTCATAATGCCATACAACTCTCAGTATGTGCAAGGTAAATTATTTGATGGTGGTAAGAAAAATTTACCTAACAATCTACAACATGCAAAAAAGATAGTTAATGTAAATAATAGTAATAAAAAATATTGCATCCTTATTTTACACATTAATTGACACTGAAAATAGAGAAAAATAAAGTCGACATTTACATATAATATGTGACGAATTATATTACATACCTTAGGATCTGTGTGAGACAAGTGTTTGACAAACCATTCAATACCTTTAAGTTCACCAAAAACATTATAGCAGAGAGAATATTTGTTCTTGAGACTTCATAAAGGGGTTGTTCTTCCTTCTCAAGTAGATGTACATCATAAATATCATCATTGTTTTCCTCATCAATCAGAGCAAAGATGTCCTGGATCAATATTTTTGTCCCATCATCCAACTCAACAATATTATTGGTGTCATATTCTTCCATAGGATTGACGTGATCTTCAATATTCATACTGTCTTCCACATATTATACAACAATATTTCTACTACTACTTGGAAGGTATTTATTCAACGACAAACATCTGGGAGGATTCATCTTTACAATTACAAACAATTAATAACATAAACAAAGAAATATTGGCTTTGGTTTTCTTCATATCTTCTAGAAAATCATATTTCAATCTTGTTGGGGGCATGGATGAAGCACTTGGTTTAGGTGTTTGATCGGTTTCTTTGTGGTTGAAGGGTGTTTTTTTTGGAAGACTGGGAGTAGTGGCATTAGCCGAAGAAAAGGATTGTTTGGTACTAGAAGTGGTAGTTGTAGGATGATTGGAAGTGTTTGGGGTGTTGGATGAGGTGTTCTTGCTTGCACTTATAGTAGTTACAAAATTTTGGGACATGTGTACTTCTTGAGTCTCTTCTTCCTCTCCACCATAAGCGATATCCTAGAATGAATTCAAGTGATCTTCAATTTTTTGAGATTCCTGAGGTTGTTCTTGTTGTTCCTGGTTTTCCTCTCCTTCATCCTTGACCTCATTCATATTTTCTGTTTCCAAAGTTGTCGATATTATGGTATCTATGGGAGGTACTAACCTCTGCATGTAACCTTTAACGAGACAAGAATATTTTAGGAAGCAAGAGAAACCCTAAAACGTTGGATAATAACCCTAGAAGACAAGTCATCTCAAGAGAATATTTAATATTGAGTTATTAGCCTCCATAAATAGAAGTCGGCCCAATAAAGTGATAAAGAGAAGTATAAATAGAGGGCGCTAGAGCTCATTTTATACTCACTCACTCACAACTAGATAAGACTAGTGGTGCGCAAATTTGGAGAAGGAGTGCAACTACAACTGGGATTTTGGCTTTTGGTTGGAATTGGTCTCTTGGTTATTGTTTGGAATTTCTACTTAGTTTATGGTTATTCTTTCTTGGTGTGCTATCCTTGGAGAAAGGTGCACTAGCCTTGGTTGGCTATTGGTCTGCTACTGAACTTATTCTGTCTATCAAGGTTAAGGTGCTCGGGGGTGGCCTTTGTGCCTATGGTTGGTTGATAATATTGATATATTTTCTATGGAAAAATGAACACATATATTTCATTCTAACAGGTTATGGGCCCACACTATCTTCAAACAATATAACCACTAGAAGATAGATTGGGAAGTTATTTGTTAAGTTCGTTATGGCACCAATTACAACTGTAGCTAGTTTTTCTGATTATGCAACTACAACAAACCCTAACCCTTGTGTTTGATAACTTATGATGAAATGTTTTACCTAATTCCTTGACACCCTAGTGCAACTTTTGGTACTCTCAACTAGAAAAAATGTCAGGTTTGAATTTTTGGTCAAATTCTAAGTCAAAGTTTGATTGGTCAAAGTCAAAGGTTGACTGGTCAAAGTCAAAGTAAAAGGTTGACTTCTGGTCAAATTAATTTTGTAGTCAAAGTTGAAATTTTAGGGTTTCTATCTTGTTCTAATCATTGAATATTGTGATTGAGTTTCTTATCTCTTATTGTCAAGATGGTATCTAGTTTGGAAGACAAGCTGGATGATGCTACAAGACTTCAAAGGTATGCACTTATATATGCTATACAAGTTATATCATCAAGAAAAACGTGAGTGTGTTTGCAAGAAAAGTATTAGAGACCTTGTCCAAGCTGTAATATTGGATTCAATGCATTTAGGTTCCAGGTTTGATTAAATTGTTAAGCTTCAAATTTGTGTATATCAAAGGTGATAGTTGCTACATTACAAATTATGAAAGTAGTGTTTGAAAGACTCTATTATTGTTAGGTGCAATAAATACTTGAATGCATATGACTACCATTGATATAGATGATTATTGCACTTGTTTACAAGATGAAATAACATCTCCTCTAGATAGATATTTCTTGTTTTCTCTTGTTGTTCTTGTTCCAGGCAAGTACCCTTGTGAAATATGTTTGATGAACAATCCTTGCGAAAGATATCATAGAATAATTTTATAAGGATGACACAACTTCTAGATGGGAAGCAATCAAAACAGATAGAAACAAACTTAAAGACACTCATAGGAGTTAGACTTGAAGGAAGTCAGAAATAAAAAGGAAACCAGACAAGCTTGTGACACTTTGTAGAAAGAAAATAGAGATGTAGCAGAAGAAAGCATCGATGCTCTCAGATGGAAGGAGATGATCACATAATTCCAAAATAAGAGCATGCATATTTATCATTTAGGGATGAAGTCGAGATTAGGAGGGAGCTAATCCCCAATGATATGATCCATTGAAGAATATGTGAATACCATGAAGGATCTATCTGTGTTCTTTATTGGAAGTAGCAACCATGATAAGCAACACATGTTCAACTTGACTCTAGAAGAGTCTTCTTTGAAAATAAGCCTCGAATATCCTTGGTTTCCCATCTACATTTGTGTTCCTATGACGAAAGGTTGGAGCCTTAAGAAAATAAGGGAATGTAATCTATATAAGATTCCATGGACTCCAACATTGAAGAAAAACATGAGGAAGAACATGAAGATTCCAAGAAAGAAAGAAAAATTCAGAAAAACATGAGGAAGAACATGAAGATTCCAAGAAAGAAAGAAAAATTCAGAAAAATCAATTGAACCAGTTTGAATCCACTAGAAGCAGTCAAGCATAAGGAATGGAAGGAAGCTGTGATGAAGAACAATGTATGTGAGAAATTGTGAAAAATACTTGAGCATTGATAGATACAAGGCAAGAGTCAGGGATAGAGGGTTATCCCAAAAGGAGGGAGAAGATGATGATTATAGCTTGTTCCAGTAACCAGACATACCTCTATGTGAGCCATTATATCTCCTACAATATCCATGGGTTGGAGTTTACATTAGATGAATTTAAAGACTGTTCTTCTCAACAAATTAATTGAAGAAGAAGCGTATGTAGAGCAACCTCAAGGTTTTGAGGTATACCAGAAAGAGACCCTTGTATGTAGATGGAAGAAGACCTTGTATGGATTCAAGCAAAGTTGGTGCATAGCCTCTCATATACAACATAAGCATGGTGAAAAATTTCTATGATAGAGGAAGTATATTGAAATGGTTCTTCAAAAGTCCAGGATGATGGATTGAAAATCCATGACAAACTCCCAGGGTGAAAAATCTAAAGAAGTCGAGAGACTCTGATATAGTAGACCCGTCTCTATATCGACAATTGATTGGCTCGTTAATGTATTTGGAGAATACTCAACCATATATTTTCTTTGTGGGATGTTTGAGTTATGATATACAACTGTATGGATTTATCGATTCAGATTGGGTAGGGAGTGTAGATGAAAGAAGAAGTGCTACTTGGATATGTTTCAGTCTGAGATTTGGAACAATGTCATGGGCTAGTAGGAAACAAAAGTCTGTTGCACTCAAAATGCAGAAGCATAGTATATTGCAACTTGTGATGCTTGTACATAAGCAGTGTGGCTCCGTAAGTTGGTTTCTGGACTGTATGATCAGGTGATGAATTCAACTGTGATAGATTATGATGATCAGAGCTATGTGAAGCTTTTAGAGAACCCAGTGTTCCATGACATGTTGAAGCACAATGAGATCAAGCATTATATTCTCTGTGATAAAGTCCAGAGGGGATAAGTGGTTCTCCAGTATATCTCCAAAGATGATTAGATAACATATATTTTGTTAAAGCCTCTATCCAAGATGAAAAGTTTGCATACTTAAGGGACAAGCTAGGGATCATGGAGATGACTTCCTTATTGAAAAAGGAAGTGATTGCTCCCAAGTTTGGAGGGAGCACTGATATGTTATTGATTTATGGACAACCATTTTCTAGTTTGGAAGATTGGAAAATCATTTTCATAATGAAGATGGTTTGATATATTTCTGATGTACCATAGACAATGATTCCCCTTGTAGATAGTGTGGGGGAATGGTCTAGAAAAATAATTCTTCTTGGCCATCACTCTGAGTAGTGGTTAAGTAGAATGGTTTGCCTCACCAACTAGTCATTCTTTCGAAGTTCACAGTTGTGAGAAGTTTCAAAGAATGGTCCATTTTGGAGGTTGTTGAAGGACAATCATTTCCATAAGAAGTGGTCCAAACAGTCATTCCCTAGGGTAGAATGATTCTCTCCAGGTTTCACTGTGATTAGTGCCGGAGGAATGACCTAGTTAGGTGAATGTTCCAGGTTCAACAATTAGGGACAATCATTCTCTAGGGAATACTCATTCTGTCCAAGTTTCAATATGATTAGTGCTGGAGGAATGGCCCAGTTAGGTGAATGGTCCAGGTTTATAAATCATGGACAATTATTAGTTTATTCTTGGGAAGAATAGTCTAGATGTCCCATGGATGATGTTTTACTTTATGATGGAAGATGCTCTTCTAGATATCATAGATGTGAGTGGGAGAATGGCCCAAATGACTCAGTTTGTATCATGATATTGTTTATACAGATTAATATCATATGATATGATTGTTGTGGAGATTTTATATCTCTAGACAGTAGTTGTATGCTACTGTGGTGGATGTGATCCACTGGTAGTATCTGTGTGTCACTGGTTATTAGCGGTGTGATACTAGGAGTGGTTGTGTACCACTGGATAGTGGTTGTATACTACTATGGATAGACATAGTTGTGCTCTATTGGATGGAATTGTAACAACAATATGCTACTATCTAAGTGCCATGGAGACTACCACTAGTGTTGGAGTTGATTTCCAACTAGATGGATAATCAATGTCCCGTTGGAAAAAAATTCTCTAGGCAGAGAATGGTCTAGACATAATAGATTGCTGGTGGACAAACATTCTGTCTATGGATAATGGTCCAAGTTGATAGTTTGTTAACATATCATGGACTGGTATTTTCCCAAGGCACAAATTGTGGCCCGATTAGGAAAATGGTTTAAGACCAATATTTTCTAAGGCATATAGGTAGAGATGGACCTCTATGGTACATATGAATCAATTAGAAAATAGTCCTAGACTGACATTCCTGTAGGAATGGTCTCTATAGCCCATGGTGTAGCTTTCAACATCTGTTGGGACAATCATTCTTCTAGGAAGTATGTCCAGATTAAAAGAATGGTCCTTGCATCACTCTGTGGAGTGATGTAACATCCCGCTCTGGCGCACTGACAAAACTTATTCTTTGAGGACACTTGCTCGCAAGTGATCTGTATTTTTATGATGATAAACCACTTAACCTTGATGATGATGCGTCATGATTGATGACAGGATGTTTTATTATTGTTGTATACAGGTGCTATTGACTCAGTTTCATTGAGTGTGCAGGGTTTCGGACCCTGAGGATGCAAAGGCATCGGTGGAACTCCCTTGGACTCCGGATTGAGTCAAGGAGTGGGCTATTTGAGTTGTTTCATTACGGTGATATTGTTTTGTTTTGATGATATGCTATCGATTTTATGATATGTTGTTGACATGATCTGACATGATGGTTGATGATGCAGGCTGACGATAGCTTGCCGACCAGACTCACA
>ML779490.1:16129-62333 GCA_009831015.1 Picea engelmannii | reverse complement strand
AGTCTTTTAATAATTAAAAAGAAATTGATTTTGGAGAACCAGAGGCATGTGTGACACTTGGACGACGGAGAACGTTTAGAGGGTTGTCATTAAAAATTAATTAATTAATGATTTATGAATTAGGTCAGTCTCAAAATTCTATATAAGGAGGGGGAAAGGAAGGAAGAAAGGGGGGGAACGGTTAGCGTAATGTTACGCTGCCGAGTTGTTTCTTGACGGGTTGATTGTGAGGAGTTGGGTATATCTCAGCTGTTTTGGAGTGGTAGCTCAGCCGTTGAGGTGAGCTGAGACGCTATTCTATCTCTGGTTCTTGTGTGCCCCCTTTGCGGCTCGGGGGGCTAAGGGGGAAGAAGAGTACCCCTAGCATTGGCTGGGAGGTACCGGTGAGATTTCTACGGTCGGCAAGCGGGACGCGGCACGGAGCGCGGGACGTCATCCGAGGAAGGCGAAAGGCAACGGTATGATTTTAACTGGTGAAGTATAAGACATTTTTACTTTCGGCAATTTAATGTTATTGGTGATAGTATGATGAGATTGGTTGGCATTATAGTTTGAAATTTTGTTCCGCAATGATATTGTAGAGTTTGTTTATATTCTGATCATGTGTCACTTTAGTTATGATGTCATGTGTTTTTGCATTGATATGAATTAGGTGATGTTGTTAATTTCTTATTTGTTAAAAAGAAAAAAAAAAAATTCCTATTGTACTTCGCTATTCATAGACATAACGAAGGGGTCGTTACAAGTGAGTGATGTATTCAACATCATTCCCAATTACTTATATGGAGTATGGCTTCGAGAGATGATGTAGTTGATTATATTAGATGATACTGATAGTAATGATGTTACTCATGAGTTGATATACGTGATAATGAGATAGCTTGTGTGGCTATGATGTTGCTGCTGATTGAATGGTCTATTTATGCTCACGACCATTTCTTTTAATAAATCCCTATATAGGAGGGAGTGTTGATATTATGGTATTTGCGGGAGGTATTAACCTCTACATGTAAACTTTGACGAGACTAGAATATTTCGGGAAGCAAGAGAAACCCTAAAACGTTGGATAATAACCCTAGAAGACAAGTCAGCTCAAGAGAATATTTAATATTGAGTTATTAGCCTCCAGAAAGAGAAGTCGGCCCAATCAAGTGAGATAGAGTAGTATAAATAGAGGGAGATAGCACTCATTTGACAGTCACTCACTCACAACTGCATAAGACTAGTGGTGTGCAAGTTTGGAGAAGGAGTGAAGCTACAACTAAGATTTTGGCTTTTGGTTGGACTTAGTCTCTTGGTTATGGTTTGGACTTTCTGCTTGGTTTCTAGTTATTCTTTCTTGGTGCGCTACCCTTGGAGAAAGGTGCACTAGCCTTGGTTTTCTATTGGTCTGCTACCATAATTATTCTGTCTATCAAGGTTAAGGTGCTCGGGGGTGGCCTTTGTGCCTATGGTTGGGTGAAAATATTGCTATATTGTCTATGGAAAAACGAGCACATCTCTTTCATTGTAATACAAGTCTGTAAGGCTTGAAAAATATCTTCCATGTTAATACCATCTGGCTGAGAATGGTTAGTTTTATTGGTTGGGGGAGTATTTTTATCTTTCTTGGGAGGAAATCTAAAAAAATTCTTTTGGCTAGAAGATCCTTCTCCACCACTCTTCTTCAAATCTATCAGCTCATTGGAGAGTTTCTTAAAAATCCTTTAGAGATATTCTATATCCATGGAATCATAATCATTCTTCTCTTATGAGGGTTTGGATATAGTTGCTTTGTTTTTACCTTTATATTTGGATAATTTTTGTCCAATATTTTCTTTTAAACTCATCATATTCGTTTAAACTTTAAGGGCTTCCTGGAAGGCTTCTTCAAGGGTGGCTTTCTCATCATTCTTAACAAACATCACCATGGACATAGGTAGACCATAGTCATATAATTCAATCGAAACATCTTCAACGGGTTTAGAGGATTGTGGGATGCATATCAATAGAGTAAGGAAGCGTTAATTGTAATCATTTACCTATTCCTTAGAATCCATTTTGAGTCTTGACAGTTCTAGGACTAGAGTTGTTAGTGTCTTATTTTTTCCAAATTTCCTAAGAAAGATAGTTTCAAATGTTCTATATTCAATGATGGAGGCTTACCCTAAAGAGAAGAACCATGTAGAGGCTCTATTCTCAAATGTAAGGGGGAAAAAATGACAAACAACATCTTCATGCCGAATGCTTTCGAGTCTTAAAAAAAGTAAGAATTTCTTAACATGGTCTTTAGCCGAATATTTTCTTTCAGGGTTGAATTTTAGTAAAAATTTATCAGGATGTCTGGGCATGTCATGCAAAATCCTAGGTACGATGAGTGCATCAGAAACCAACCAAGGATGATAGGAAGGGGGATTTTTATTCACATTAGCGCGAACCATATTTGGAGGTTGATATAAGATTATCTGAAGTGGGTTATTTTCAGCTTCACTTAATTTCATGTTCTTCTTCTTCCTCAGAGTCTTATTCAAACTTGTTTCTTGGTGTATAAGGTGGGGACTTCGGAGGAGAGGGAGGTATACCACCAACACCACTAGTCGGTAAGTAGTGTTCAAGTTCAAAATCAGAATTCTCTTGAAGATTTGACGTATCTTGAGGTAGGTGATATTCAGGAGTTCCGACAACAAGATTTTCTTGATATTTGAAAGGGTTGATAAAGAGTGGATCTTGGTGTTGAGGATTCTCCCAAACTTGAGGTACTAAATAGTCAATGGGGAGATGTCCAGTCTGTCTGCTCAATTGTCTAGTTAGGGAACAATTTACTTTCTCTTGGGACTTCCTAAGAATGGTATCAATCTGCAAGGTTGTAGGGAGGAAAATGTGGATTTAGAATGAGTCGAAGCACGCTGAGTATTGGCATGATCCAATGTGTTCACACTATAAGGTGTGGGAAGGGAAGTTTTCTTAGATTGGAATTTATGGGAATCACTGGACAAGGAAGTGCTTACTTGCAGAATAGATTGGGAAGGGTTTGTTCTTTTCTTTGCATGCTTTCAGTTCTATGGGCCTCCTTCTAGCGCCATATATGTTGACGAGCCAGAATGACCCATTCAATAAGGTAAGGGAGAACGCCTAGTGGCAGGCCTCAATTAGACCCACTCATGTTTGAATGGCATTTTCAACCAGATTTTGGCCTGGTTACTAATATAGCTAATTTACTATCTAAATATTCATTTGAGAACTGAAGGTTCTCATATGAATTAAAAATCTACAAGACTAATTCTAAATTAAAATGATTATCTACAGTCCTTAGATGCACTTCTATTATAGTTTATTCTACCCTATCCCGATCAGGAGAAAACTAAAAGTATAAGTGCACTTAAATATTTGTGTTACTTACATCGAAATAATTTGTAGTGAAGAAAATGAAGACTTAAAAATATAATGAGTTGGAAACAAATAGTTGATTCACAAACTAATCAAATTATAACTGCACTTATATTTGAAAATCATGGCAATTGTAAACACATAAAAAATTAATGAAGAAGTAGCTCATACGACTAATATTAACACATAACAGAAATAAACACGCATACATACAAAAATCTCATTCATACTTATTTGCACCAATATTCTCAAAGTGTCTATGGTTCAAATTAAACATACAATAATAATATTGTTCAACTACAACCCGAAAACTAAAAGTCCTTTTTCATGGGAAGTCCTCTTCTTTTATAATTTTTGAGTGGCTGTTTACATTCTTGTGGTTCCATCATGAGCCCAAGGCTATTTTAAAAAATTATTCTTCAAATTCCTAATTGAAAATAAAATTACGAAGCAAAAGACACGAGACATCTGGAGTAGTTACAAAAATTTTGTCATCATAAGATACTCTACCCCTGCATCTGGTCTTGATATTCTTCTCAAAAGGAATAATCCTTCATTATGTCCTCCAACTTACCCGATTTATTTTTTTCCATGACTAATTCCCCATCACAAACCTTAGTGGACACTTCTTTCTGAAAGTCCTGTGCGGTGCGTTTCACAAAGTGCTGGGTCATGTTGATGAGTCTGACAGGATTCAACACGTGTTCTTCTAGGAATTCCTTTTTCACTTGAGTTGAATTTTCAATGTTTACCTTGCTCATTCCTCTACATTCCTCCAATTCATCTATTCTTACTGTGGTAGGTTCTTCCTCATCGATGGGGGGCATCAACTGCATTTCAAATTATTCCATGAGATCATCTGAGCTACCCCACAATTTCTTGCATGTGTTAGTTCCTGCTTCCTAGATGCTATGAATATATTTCAAGAAAGTTTTCCAAGTGTCGAAGGAAACCTGATGCCTGGGTTTTTCCTTCCTTGTATACAGTGGTAGTGTAGTCATGGGGGGGTGCGCTTCATATGATTCTTTCCATTTGAGAATTTGATCAAAGACATCATTTGCCTCCTGTTATTGTCTTTGAATTTCAATTATTATGTCATGTGGCCTTAACTGATCACCTTGGTCAACATGTATATCACTGAGTAGACATAGAAATTCTTTCTTCTTGGATTTGAGTTTCTCATTCAACTCCAATGCCTTTTCTTTAACAATTTCCACAGTGAGAATTGAGGTCTTGCTCTCTTCTAGAAGATTTTCAAGTTTTTACTTTTCTTGTACTAGCCCAAGGATATGGAAATTTTGTTGCTCCATTAGCACCTTATATTAAGTTAATTATGCTTGTATCTTGGTAGCTTCTCTACCATGTTCCCTTTTTAGTTGTTCTATCTCATCACCAAATTTCAGTTTCATACATTCTAATTCTTTGGCATGGGTGTCCCGTTGGGTTCATTCTCTTCTCTCAAATTCTGCATTCATCTCATCCCTTTTCATTTGAAATGCTTTGTTCAAATTTTCCGTGTTGACGGTTTCATTCACCCTTGTGTCATTTTCAAACTATCAAGTGAGTTCATCCTTCACTATCTTCAATTCTGCCTCCAACTCTGTAATCCTAGTTCTGGGTGTGCTTAAGGTGTTGGTCACCTGAATAACATATCATAAATTTAATACTGTGAATGCGTGGAGGGAAGAAGTTCCTTGAACAAAATTCTCCTCTGGGTTAGGACCAACATTCCGCTCCACAACACTTCCTATAGATGATATGGACTTGGTGGTTTCTCCCTTTTTTCTCTTGTTTGATCTCTTCTTAATTATTTTTGTTCTGTCATCATAATAATAATCAACAATGGCCACTACAATGCCTTCAAAATTCATAACTCGTGAAGAGAAGGTAGAACCACCTGGGATGGCAGTGAAGGGAGTGTATTCCTGGGGTGGAATGTTCACAATGCCCAAATTGAGCATTGATGGACTACTTGAGGCCTTGCTTAATTATTGTGATTTTTGTTGTTTCAATTGCTCTTCTGCTTTCCTCCTAGCCTCTGCCTCTTCAGCTAGTCGTTTTGCCTCTACCTCATCAACCCACCTTATAAATTCTATCTCATAAACCAATCTCTTAGCCTCTTCTTCGACTTTATTCTTTTGGAGGGAAACTTTTTATACTCTGATATCATTTTTCCTTTATCTTCTTTCCTCCTCAACTTTCTTTTTCTGGCACTCTTCCTCAACTTGCAATATTTTTTTCTCTAACTTTTCCGCCTTTCTGATTTTTTCTTGTTCTTTGGTGTTTAATTTGTCCTCCTCTTCTTGCAACAATATTTGAAACTGGTCTAGTGTAACCCTCTTCATTGCCTCTTTCTCAGACTCTAGTTCTTGTTTGAGAACATCATTAGGTAGTTTTTGTAAAACATCTTCATAGAAAATAACTCCTTTGAGCCCATCTTCCTCAAAATAAAGCACATGTATGTTAGGATGGGTGAGACCTACAAATTTGATGTGGCCAACATCAAGTTCACGTGGGTCATGAAATTTTGGCTCTTGAAGGCATAGACAAACATCTTCTAGGGATTTTTCTTATTTTCTAGCATGAGGATCATTAGAAATGGTGTAACTCCCTATGTGGATGGGAAACAAAGGACAAATTTTTTTGTGGTTGCTCATGAGAAGAGATGTGATCCTCGTTCTCTTGGTTTGATGAGAAATTTATCTCATTAGGAGATGGTGTGGGACAAATTAATGTAAAATACGTGGGGCCCCGATGGAACCATACACCCTAATGTACAAGTAGTATTTTCCCTGGTACGATTCTGCTACCCCTTTCATTCTAGTCCAAGCTCTGATGGAGATTTTGTGCCTAGGGAAACCAAAAAATCCAGTATAGAGGAGGGAAAGGAAGTAGTTACAGATGTCATACAAATAATTTTTGTAATTTATGATCCATAATTTAGATAAATACACATGTACATATGGTTGGTCCTGGTCCTAGTTCCACTCGAGGTCAATAAACTACACAAAGGAAAAAATGACATCGATCAAGAAGGATGACATATAAAAGCAGGGATTTCTCATAACTGTAATTTTTTCATGTGGAGACATATGTGGAAAACCAAGATATCTAGCCAATTGAACACCTATCTAGTTTTAATGATGGTATGGGCCAATGGTATCCAATTTGTTTGAAAGTGTGTGGTTTTTTTCTCGCCATACAACCCATTCAACATAGCGACCAAAATTTTGTATGGTGCTTTGAATTTCTGGGTGGGGAACAACTTCTGTCCCTTCTTGAGAGTATTTTCTTCATCTACCCACCAATGTTTCATCAATTTAGCTGGGCCTTTGTTTCTTTGAGTGAAACCTTTTAAGAATGGATCATTGAGAGCACATGTAGGTGGGGGTAAGTGATATCTCATGATGATATCTTCAGGCCCTAGGGATACTAATCACCTTCTTTTCTTCCTTATGATGGTTGCAATGTTTGGGTCGAACTTCTTAAAGCAACACTAGGCTACTTCATTGTAAGGAAAAAGGGACGATCGAGCAACAATTAGATGAATGATGCTTTTCTGTATGTTCTGGCATATCTCTAGGTTTTTATATTTTGGAGAAAAATATCCAGTATTGAAAATACTATATATCTCGTCATATCCAAGGCTTTGGTATTCACCAGTGTGATGGGTAGTGTCTATTAACAAAACCTCTACTTGGAGAGAAGAAGTTTCAGGCTTAGAGGTTGCTTGAAATAAAACCGAGCCCTTGGGTCTCCTAGTATTATGACTTGCCATAATGAAATGTTGTCTGTGTCATGTATTATCAAAGTTAAAACATGAGTTAATCCCAAAAAAATAATGAAGAAAAGGTAAGGATACAAGTAATGTCAGAAAATCATAATATCTAGAATTTAGTAAAAAAAAAACTATGTTAGAGTATTACAGAGCTAATCAGAATGAGGAAAAGCATTTTACCAGCTTACAGAGGAAGATAGAGTGAAAAAATGAGGGTTTAATGTCCTTTCATACATATTAAATCACTGCAAATGTGTAATAAATCACTTTTTGTATGAGCACTGTTTAAAAATCCAAGCATTATGTCCACCATTAATGTGATTTAAGAGGGAAGATCGCCCAAATCCACATATCGGGGTCGAAGTGGAGGTTTAAATTCAAAAAAATGGCTGTCGAAGTCTCTTCCATTAGATTGGGGAAAGTTCATGGTTTATTTTCAATTTGAAGGAAAGGGAACAAAGAATATTCCTTATCCTTCCTGGGTTCACATGCCAAAATAATAGGATCGTATTCGTGGTCATAGGTGGGGTCGATCCTAGTCATCTCATTGGAGGTAATCGATACTCAGGTCAAGGTATACTTAGATGGGAGGGTATCGGAGGTATATTCCCATTTTAACATGGGTTTGCATGCCGATGGTGGAGACTTAAAAGGGTTTCAAGGAATATCTTCGAACTTTATGATTGAGAGTCCAACATACCCCAAAGATGTTATAAACCTGACATAGGTAGTATCGAAAGAATATTCCCTTTTAACCTGGATTTGCATGCCGACCCAAGAGTGTTATTAATACTTTAATGTTCATCATCAGAGTTTATAATTTAGAGTTAAAAATACCCTGAAAATGATAGTACCTCAACGAAGATGGTATCAAAGGTATATTCTCTTTCTCAAGAAATGTGCTATCTCGACCGACAGGTAGATAAAGAGTCGCACAAGTTTCCTTGAGTGGGTTCATGGATAATCCTGAGATGACAAGTTGTAAGATTATCGTCGCATGAATTAGGTTGAATTTCCAGCTTCAAAACTTGAATGTTTATCTCTGCTCGATTATTAGTGGCCATGTGGAACACTAACGAATTCACTGTATTTTAGAAAAACATGATCGCAGAGCAATGAAATAAAACAAATGCGGAAATAAAACACAAAATATACACAATACAATAGAGACACATATATACATGGTTCACCAATTGTGGACTACTTCCACCAAAGAAATTGACAGGTCATTCATTTTCATTATCCAACAAAATGAAGGGATACAACCTACAACACACCCTTTGTAACTTGCTCTTCCTTCTCTCACATTCTCGTCTCTCATAATACAATATTTTCCATAACACACAACCACAATGCAATTCCCTCATAAAAGAGGGTTTCCTTCTAGGGAAAAAAACCCTAACATAACTTCTATCGTCATATCTGCGACCTTATAATGAACGATCTAGATTGAATATGAAATTACAATATTTGAATTGCGAAAAACAAAAAGTTCTGCAGTTTCTTTGACCTGCATATGAATTAGGAAGATAATCAAGATCCAAAACCAACATTGTAAGCTCGGGCTATCAAAATATATGAGTTGGAGTCGAAAATAATTCGTGAGGGGAAACACTTCGACAGAGATGATTCTGACATAATTCTTTCTGATTTGGCAATCAGAAAGATTTTTGTTGGAATATTGTCAGTGTAAGAGTTATTTTTATCTTGACTCCAACTTAAGTGAAAAAAGCGCAATTGTGAAGTTCCTTGCGCAGATTAAGTTAGACCGGTTTCATGTGCTTGAGGGAAGTGAAGGGAACAATGGATTTCCGGGAAGGAGGGTTGATTAACATAGTAAGGAGGCCATTGTTGACCACAATCTACAAACAACAATGAACATAAATATCCATATACTGTATTATCAATAGGAACAACTTCTCCATATGAACACCTTTTCAATAAAGTAAAAATATAGTACCTTGGAATTTTTTTATAATAGTGGGAACCCATTTTTTAAAATGGGTGGTTGTGGGGAACCACAACACATATGAATAATAAGTTAATTAATAAAAGTATGGGACCCCACCCATACTGGTTGCCAGATGGCAGTAGCTTAGTGGCCCATGCCATCGGTGGGTCCCATACATACTTTACCTCTGAAATTTCCCATTGGTCATGATGATGATAAGGTACCACACCCCAGATCTAATGTTGGAGATTAGGGGACGATCAATGATCTGGAATCAGATCCAAGCACTTGATGGGGCTTAGAAAGGCCTAAAAATAAAAGTTCTCAGAATTTCTTCACGATGAACGTGTGCGTAGGCCTCATTAATATGAACCCAATGCAACCTAAACGGGCTCAAAAAGACGTCGTATGCTCATGATATCACGTTCTATTTGTTTTTCCAAATAGGGAAAACGTCAACAAGGTCAAAGTCAACGCTGGCGTCAACATGTATGACATGTGACATCAGCATGCATTAGGATGAAGTTAACATGACATCATGATGACATCATCATGCTGATGTGGCATCACTAGGAGGTGACACATGTCACCCATTTTCGTCATTTTCAGGCTGAGTTGGAACTGTACGAATTTGACACATGTCACCGTATGGATGACACATGGCAGTCTGTACAATGACGTGGCCCTAAGATAGATGGACATGTGGAATACAACTAGCTGACGTGTCAGACATGTGGCAGGTGACTAGGCATATGATTTGTTGACGTGTCAGACAAGTGGCAGGTGACTGGGCATACGGTTGGATGACGTGGTCCAATCCTGGGCTACCATGTGGCACAATCAGGTGGTGCCACGTAGCACCCTGTAGATGCCTAATGAATACTAGGTAAAATTTTTGTTAGGCCAAGAGGTTCGAACCTCCGACCTCCTCGGGCGCTAATGCATTAACACTGGGCACTAACCGTTTGGGTTGCGGGTGTGTCTTGTTGCATACTTGACATAATTCTATTAAAAGTTGACAGTTGCAGAGATATGGGGGTTAGCCCCAGTTGGCGGGGGCTAACCCAAACTGACTGGGGGCTTAATGCTCAGAGCTACACCTTTGAATTTGTGTGTGGAGGTATGGGGGCTAGCCACATGGGCCATGCTATGCGACCGAGGGCCAACACACAGGTACGTTAGCGCTTAGCTTGAGAGCACGTGGAGAGTGCCCATAGGACTAGGGGCTAGTGCGTAGGGGGCTGCACCCAATTTTATATGCAGAGTGGGTTTCAAACTATATTCTAGTGATTTTTCAGTGATTTTTGGACCGATTTGGGAGATTTTTGGGCCTTTTGGGGGGATATTGGGATCTTTTTGAGGCCAGATCTTGGGGGGAAGTTGGGAGATGGTTACCAACTTCAGATCTATATAAACCAGTCATTTTTGAGGCTATGGGAGGATGATTCAGAGTAGGTTTATGTTGAATATTTTCCAAGACAAAGCCATTCTTTATGCAGGGAAACTGTTGAGGAGCGAACCTTTGCGGTCCATTTCTAGGAGCTCTGGTCATCTGATTTGAGTGTCGTTTCTTTTGTTGGGTTCTTGAGATTTGGTAGAACAAGAAAATATCAGTTTTTTAACCTTTTGGCACTACTGTGATGTACTTATTGAGATTTGAACAGAAATAAGAAATCCTCACCCACTGAGACAAAGACCCAGAGACGTAGGCGAGATTATCGAACTCCGTTATCACATTGGTGTTATGGTTTGCTGTTGTTTTATGCTTCATTTCAGTTATTGACATGTTCATATGGCTGATATGTTTCTTCTATAACTTCTTCCTCTTTCTTAAAGCTTCCTAATTGGTTAATCAAAACATGCTTAATAACTCAACCATAGTCGTGTAAAAGATCTTTTCGGATCAAATGGTATAAGAGCTAGTTGACATTTGGATTTGAGTTTTGTATGTTAACCAGGGTAAAGCTACTTCATGGTGAAGGAGAACTTGTTGAAGAGAATACATTGATTGGATTGAGAAAGAAAACTTCTCAAAGCGAGAAGATGGCATTAGAAGAGGGACTTTCTCAGGTTGAGAAAGAGTTTCGAAAAACTTTCTTCACCATGTAGGAGATGATGAAGGTTTTTTATGAGGATTACTTGGAATGAAAGAGACCAGTTCTTGGGGAATATTAAAAGGGAAAAAGTGAAGAAGGAAAGGATCCTCCTCAAATTCCTCCTTCACCTCCATCATCACCTCCTTCTTCTTCAAGTTCAAGTTCTAAATCCAATGCAAAGAAACATGTTCATAAACATAAGAATGAAATGACATTATTAAAACTTGATGTTAAATTCAAATTACCCATATATGATGGTGAAGTTAATGCAGAGAGACTTGAAAATAGGGTCATATTGATGGAGGTCTATTGTAGTGTGCAACAGATCAATGATGAGGCCACACAAATCAAGTTGGCAACATTGAGACTTGCAGGCACAATGCTCATCTGGTGGCAAATCAAGTTGCAAAACGAAACACAACAAGTGGGTAATGTATTTCCATCATGGAAAAGTTTCATTTCTGCACTTATAAATAAATTCTATCCTTTGGGTTATAAAGAAAAAACATTAATTGAATGACAACCTTTAAAACTAAGAAAAGGACAAACAGTGCAAGAATACACAGATGGCTTTCGAAAAATGGGATTGATGTTAGATATTCCTTTACATACCCAAGAAACTCTTATGAAGTATATAGGAGGTTTACCTTCACATATTAGAAATAATGTATTCATGTTTGGACCCACTAACCTTAATGAGGTTTCTGTTCAAGCGATATAAATTGAAGCAGGGAAAACATGTGTTGGTGTATCACGGGAATTGTCTTCAAGGAAAGAGGACAAGAGGAATTGGCATGAAAAGAAATCAAATGCAGTGATGAGAAAGGAAGAGAGGCCCTCTTGCAAGCATTTCAAGAAAGAGGGGCATGATGAGGACCGATGTTGGCAATTGCATCCTGAGAAGAGACCAAAGTGGTTCTAGGAAAAGAAAGGGAGGCAAACAATTGCAACAACAACATGACCCACAAACTTGGGATCAGATTCAGGTGATGAATCAAAGGTCTCATTGGTTGGTATGTCAGCTAAAATTGGTGAAGGAATTGATTGTAGAAGTAACTTGTTTCATATAAGGGTCATCATGTGACACACTAAGGTTGATACATTAATCAATAGTGGATCTCAATCTAACCTAATATCAGAGGAATTGGTTAAGAAATTGGGGTTAAAAACACAAGTACATCATAAGACTTACACACTTAAATGGATAAGCAATCATCATCAAATGCACATAACAAAGAAGTGCACATTAAAATTTTCAATTTCATCTAAGTATGTGGACGAGGCAACATGTGATGTAGTGCCACTAAGTGAATGTGGAATTGTCATAGGTAGTCCATATTTATATGATCGTAAAGCAATCTTCTACAAGACAAAGAATCAATATCAATTAACCAAAGCAGGTCAAGATTATATGGTTCATTCTCATCATGTAAAAGAAAATAAAACTCTTCAAACAACGGAACAATTAAAAAAGGAAGTTCAAGAAAGAAACAAACCTATAATTGTTTCAAATCAAGTGATCAATATTAAGCAAGAACATGAAATGATTGTTGAATGGAAAATCAATCATAGTTTGCTTCAAGATAAGCTCGTGTCGTGCAAATATTACAAGTATATCAACTCATTTGCAGTCATGTTTTTGATGCTATCATTAGTAATTTATTCTACATGGATGACAGTGGCTTTAGTAAAATGTGTCAGGGTTCAAATGGCTAACAATATGTTGTAAATTGTCATGATTGTGTTACAGTTGATCTTGATGAGACAGGTGCACATGATAGAGTTCAAAGACAGAGGACAAGCCGGCTGGCCTATCCTGATCTTGTTGACTGGTCAGTAACCTTTTGGGGACCAAAAGGTATTTTAGTGGGGAGGTGTGATCCATAATCGGATCTAGGAGCTTGATGGGGCTTAGAAAGGCCTAAAAATTAAAGTTCTCAGAATGGATTCAAAATGGATGTGTGCGTATGCCTCGTCTATACACACCCAATACAACTTGAACAAGCTCAAACGTATGTCATATGCTTTAGATATCGCATTCTGTTCGTTTTTCCAAACAAGCAAAAAGTCAACCAGGTCAAAGTCAACACTGACGTCAACATGTACAACAGGTGACATCAGCATGTGTTAGGATGACATCATCATGACATCATCATGCTGAAATGGCTTCACCAGGAGGTGACATGTGTCCCCCATTTTCATCATTTTCAGGTTGAGTTGGCACTGTACAGATTTGACACGTGTCACCATACGAATGAAATGTGACAGTCCGTACAGTGACGTGGCCCTATGAAATATGGACACGTGGTGTATGACTAGATGACATGTCAGACAGGTGGTAGGTGACCAGGGATATGGCTTGCTGACTTGTTGGACATGTGGTAGGTGACTGGGTGTATGAGTGGATGATGTGGTCCAATCCTAGGTCGCCACATGGCCCAATCAGGTGGTGCCATGTGGCACCCTACAGATTCCCAATGAAGACTGGGTAAAATTTTTTTTAGGCTAGGAGGTTCGAACCTCCGACCTCCCCGGGCGCCAATGCCTTAAACACTGGGTGCTAACCGTTTGGGCTGCTGTTGTGTCTTGTTTCATACTCGGCACAATTCTATTAAAAGTTATCAGTTACAGAGATATCGGGGTTAGCCCTGGTCAGTGGGGGCTAGCCCGACTGACCGGGGGCTTAACTCTCAGAGCTACACCTTTTAATTGGCGCGTGGAGGTATCAGGGTTGGCCACATGGGCCATGCTATGTGACCGATGGCCTAGAGACCAGGGGCCAACACACAGGTACGTTAGCGCTTAGACCGAGAGCACATGGAGCATGCCCATAGGACCAGGGGCTAGCGCGTAGGGGGCCACGCCCGATTTTATATGTAGAGTGGGTTTTAAACTATATTGTAGTGATTTTTAGACCAGTTTTGGAGATTTTTGGCCCTTTTGAGGGGTATTGGGCTCTTTTTGAGGCCAGATCTTGGGGAAAAGTTGGGAGATGGTTACCAACTTTAGATATATTTAAACTAGGCCTTCTTGAGGCCATGGGAGAAGGATTCAGAGCAAGTTTATGCTGAATATTTTCCAAGCCAAAACCATTTTTTATGCAAGGAAGCTGTTGAGGAGCGCACCTTTGCGGGCCATTTTTGGGAGCTTCAGTCATCCGATTTGAGTGTCGTTTCTTCTGTTGGGTTCTTGATATCTAGTAGAACAATACCAGATCAGTTTCATAACCTTTTGGCACTGCTATGATGTACTTATTGATCTTTGAACAAAAATAAGAAAGCCTCACCCACTAAGACAAAGGCCGAGAGATGTAGGCGAGATTGCCAAACTCCATTATCACATTGATGTTATGGGTTGGTGTTGTTTTATGCTTCATTTGAGTTCTGTACATGTTCATATGGATTCTATATTTATTCTATAACTTCTTCCTCTTTATTAAATCTTCCTAATTGGTTAATCAAAACATGCTTAATAACTCAACCATAGTCGCGTAAAAGGTCTTTTCGGATCAATCAATGACCAACAATAATCTCGGATATTCAACATGCGCAAGGGTTAAAAACCCTCCGTGATGAAAACCTAGAAATTTCCATTGATATGTGGAACCTTCCTATTGGTTTCACATCATCAAGGAACACTTCAAAAGCCTCCATGACAACACACGATACCACTTAGTTCCCTTCTATGGTAACACTTGTGGTATCCACCACCACTCTGTTGGTATCCCTACCACCATGCCACTGGCTACCACCATGGACTTGCCACCTGTCTTTCAACCATTGGTTACAGGGATGGGTGGATCCCATCCCAGACTCCTTTTTATCGGGCATGCGAACTTGCTAGATCCTAGATCTAACATCAACAATGATCAGAAGATCAATGTCTCACATCAATTTCACATCATGAACTTGATTAGGGGTTAACTAAACCTCACAATGCAATACATATTATGATCTAATTACGCATGGGATCCAACAATTGGATTCACATCATAGAATACCTTTAGAAATCCACTTTGCTCACAATGCGAAACCACTTATGGTTTCGGTTGATACTGTGGCCCATCACCCCACCATGGTGGTCTACCACCTCACCATTTGACCTACCACTGTGCCATTGGTCACCACCGTGTACTTTCCACCTAGAATTCCACATCAGTCTCCTCATGGTCGCCAGATCATGTTGAGGTTATGGTATGGAAATTACCCAAATTTCCCAAAATTTAAAAATTTAAATTTTTTTGAAAACACATATTTTTGAAAATTTCTCCCAAGGCCGCCATGAACTCTAAATTTGAGCTTCTAATGGACACTTTTGTTCCTATGCACAATTTGACCTCTACATCCAAAATTCAACACTCTCCATATCAATTTCTCAATGAATTTCTCCTTAGAAAATGGGGATTTTGCCCAATTTCTCCATGGGTATCCTACAAATCCATAATTCTAACAATTGTAGGACGAAAAAGACCCATTGAAAAGTTAAAATTGGATATTTGACCCCCTGATCCCATTTTCCTCAAGTTCCTTCGGAATTTTGCCCAATTTCACTGGAGTAATATTATCAAATAATTTGTAGACATTCCTCTAAGCTTAAATCCTCCAATTCCGGAATTTGCGTGTTGAGTATGACCCATATAGGTTCGGTGTTGAAATTGCATATCTACTACCAATACGTAACATTCCCCATCTTAACCAAGGAGAATTAATTTTGGAAAATACACAAAAACCAAAAGTTTTCTGCTAATTCGTTTCCTATAGCTTACCAACCACAATTTATACACATAATTAACTAGATTTTGATACCCATAATTAAATGCATCTTCATCATTCTAAATGCACATGAATGTATCTAATAATTCATCTATAACAACACATAAAACCATTATCATTCAAAGAGTAAAATGCACAGCCATAAGACTCATAAGAAAACTCAAATAATAGACAAACGTTGATCTTTAAAAGAAAGTTTTTGCAACCAACTGCTTGGGAAGGATGTTCTTGTAAGTTTTAAAATTGTGAAGTAAATTAATGCATACAGATTCTTAAGCAAAACATAAATTAATCAATGAATCATACACATAGTACACAATGATTTACTCTTGAAACCCTTAACCGAGAGAAAACCAACCTTCCTTGGTGCCAAACATCTCAACTCTTCATTGTATTAATTTCACCATTCATAATAAAATATATACAGTATTTTAGGTATTCCGTAGCTACCCAAACTGATCAAGGAGGATCTAAAAGGCCAAAAATTTAAATTCCTCAAATATTAGCAAAAACAACACCAAGTTGAACAACTCATCGTGACCTTTCCAATGGTGCAAACGGCACCTCAAACAGAGTCTGGATGAAGAAGATATGGCCAGTCAAAGTTGCGGTCAACCCTAGTCAAAGCCAATGCTAACATTAGTAGTTGAATGTACATAGGTGACGTCAACATGATGACATGGAAACATGATAGGGTGCCATGTGGCATGTTGATTTGGAAAAATTGGTGGCCAAATAGGCCAATATGGAAGTGCCACATGACACACCTAAGAGATGCCACATGACCTCCTAACAAAGCGACATGTGGTAGTTGAGTCAATGTTGACCGAGAAAAAGCAACAAATGGTAGGGTTCCATGTGGCCCAATCACAGGGCACCACGTGGCATCCCCAAAATGCCTAATGAGGGTCCAAATCCAAATTTTCAATATATATATATATATATTGGGCCACCGGACTAGCCGACACCGGATCTGGTGGCCAGATCGACCGATGGTCACTTCCCATGATTCCCAATGGTTAATATTAAATAGAACCCACAAAATATGGCCAAATATTCCAGAATACCATGCACCAATCATATCATAAGTTAGCACCAAATCCAAACAACAATACCAAACATGGTGGGAGTTGAGACTATACAAACAATTGTGGTATATATATATATATATATATATATATTTGACGATTGGGGTAATTTAGTATAGTTGTTATAACTGTATGTAAAACAAACCATATCATACCAAAAGGGGGGGAGCCCTTGGATTTGACCCCGGGTCTCCCCAACCACAAACTCCTAATAGGACATCCATTTTCCAACGAACCAAGCCACAAACTTGGTAAAGTCCGTCCACAAATTTATTGTAAACTTAGATTTTTTTCCATTATGAGGAAAGTGCGTGCTCAACCGTATGGAGCACGATTTTCTATGCATGAGGAGTCATAATTGCAAGATACAGTGGAACACATTATGAGATGAAGAGACCAGGAGGGGTTTGTAGGTGATATTGTCATAATTTGATGATTTGACAATCGTTTTTGCACTACTTCTTGCCATGAGTCCACTGTTGCAGTCAAAATTTGCATCCAAAAAATGATTCTTCATGCCATTTTCAGTTTTGAGGTATATCCATGTATTTATGCCAATTTTTTCCGAGATAATATAAATGCCTCTCTACTTCGAAGTGGGTCTAGAGACGTAGTCCATTCTTGAGACAAAATCCATCATCAAGCTCTGTATTATTGTCTTGTTTCTCATCCTTTCTCCACATTTCTATCTTCTTCATTTATGATTCACATAAGATTTATTTATGCTCTTTAATGCAATTCATGTAATGTCCATCGAAAAAAATATCCTAGATCATGTTGGTATCAGAGCAGTGTTCTTTGACTTGAATTGCGAGTTTGAATGCTTACTAGGGCCAAGCACAAAGAAGGTGAAGGAAAACTCAAGACTTTCAACCCAGATATTGGACGTGCAACTCGAAGAAGGAAAATAGAGGATGAAGAACTTTGTGCAGAGAATGAGAAGTCTTTCCACATAGCTTTCTACTAGATGTCAGACATGGTATAAAAATTGTTTGCAAATTACGAGAAGAGAGTGGAAAAGAAGGAAAATAAGAAGAAATCTAAAGAAGAGGATAATGCTTTAGTGAACTATGGAAATGGAGAATACCCTCCTAATCCTCCATCTCCATCTTCAAGTTCAATCTCTTCTTCCTCTTCCTCTCATTCTCATCATTCTAATTTTCATCAGAATGCTTCGAGAAATCCATTATTGAAATTAGATGTCAAATTTAATTTTCCCATGTTTAATGGAGAATCTAATGATGATAAGTTAAATAATTGGATTAGACAGATCAAAGTTTACTGCTGTGTAAAACAGATCGAGGAGGAATATGCAAAAATACAGTTGGATTCTCTTCGGTTGGAAGGCACAACCCTTGTATGGTGGGAGAGAAAACTTCAAAAAGGAAAAAAACATAATGATAAACTCCTTTCTTCATGTTATGAATTTACTTTTGCATTGAAAAATAAATTTTATTCATTGGGTCATGTACAAAAATCCATGGTGGAATGGAAAAAATTGAGACAGGGTAAAGGTAAGAGTGTTCAGAGTTTTACAGAAGAGTTTAGGAAAAAGGAACTTGCATTGAATGTTCCTTTATACTCTCAGGAGACTTTGATGAAATATATTGATGCACTTCACCGTTACATTCTTCACACAATATTGTTGTTTAATCCCACAAATTTAGATGAGGTGTGTGTGAAAGAAACTCACCTTGAAATCAGTGGAAAGAATGTACATGAAGAAAATACAAAGAAACCTTCCAAGTTCTAGGGAAACAAGTTCAAAGGGAAAAGAAAGGACAAGAAGACATCGACAAAAAATGAATATGAAAGAAATCCCTCTTGCACTCATTGCAAGATATATGGGCATGATGATGAGCACTATTAGAAGCTACATCTAGATCTGAAGACTAAGATATTTGGTGGAAAAGGGAAGCCAAAAATGGTTGCTACAGTGCAACAAGACCTTGGTTTTGATTCAGGTGATGAAATGAGGATTACAACCATTGGAGTACAAGGTAAAAATTCCTTTCATGCCAGTTCAAGTTCCACAAATAAATCTCATGATAATGAAAGAAGAAGAAGTGAATTGTTTCATATAAGAGTTGTATCTAAACACACACAAATAGATACTCTATTTGATTCGGGTTGTCAAGTTAAATTAATCTCAGAAACCATTGTTAAAAATTTGGGCTTAAAAACACAACCTCATCCTAAACCTTACCCTCTTGATTGGGTGTGCATTAATGCAAAACTAAATGTCACTAAGAAGTGTAGAGTTAGATTTTCCATTGCTTCAAAGTTGATAGATGAGTTTGATTTGGATGTTGTCCCACTTGATATCTGTGGCATAGTTTTGGGAAGCCCCTACCTTTATGATAGAAATGCAGTCTTCTTCCGAAATGAGAACAAATACCATCTCACAAAAGATGGAGTGGAATACATTGTTAGAGACCATAGTATGAAAGTTGATTCAACCATTGTTAGTGCAGGAAAAATGAAAAGACTCATCAAAACTAACAAGAGACATGTTCTCATGGTTGTGAGAGCAAAAGATGTTGAGACATATGATTCTTTCTAAGGATGTGATCCCTCACATAAATATTAAACGATTGATGTTATATCTAAATATGACGAGATATTTCAGGAAGCAGGTGGCTTACCTCCCAAGAGGGAGATTCATCTTCAATAAGATGTCCCTCTTCCAAATGTGGGCATGTACAGGATGTCAGTAGTGGAAATGGAAGAGATCAAGAAACATGGGTAGGACTTGCTGGACAAAGGAGTCATTAGGCCCAGTTCATCTCCATGTGGTTCTCCAATTGTGCTAGTGCCAAAGAAATATGGCACAAGGATAATGTGTGCTGATTATCAGGCTCTCAAAAAAATCACGGTGAAGAACTGATTACCCCTTCCTCGTATAGATGATTTTCTTGATCAATTAAAGAATGTTGTTTATTTCACTAAGTTGGATTTGCGCAGTGGATACCATCAGATCATGGTTGCTGAAAATGAGTTATGCAAGATTTCCTTCAAAACCAAGGAATGTCTATTTGAGTGGTTAGTGATGCCATTTGGGATTTGCAATGCCCCAACAAATTTCATGCCTGTAATGAATGATGTATTTAAACCATTCTTAGATGACTTTGTAATTGTATACTTAGATTCTATCCTTGTTTTTAGTAGAACTTGGGAATAACATGTAAGGCATGTAAAGAAAGTGTTGGACACTTTGTAAAGGGAAACATTGTATGTAAAATTATCCAAATGTGAATTTGGAAAACATCTTTAGTATACTTAGGTCATATTGTAGGACGAGGATAATTGAAAATTGATCCTTCCAAAGTTGATGTAATTGGAAATTGGCCTAAGCCTACCATTGTAAAAAAAGTGAGAAGATTCTTGGGTGAAGTTCAATATTGGAGAAGATTCATAGCCAACTTCTCATTCATTGCATCCCCTTTGCATGCCTTGACCAATGTGAAGAAATCCTTTTAGTGGGAGGAAGGAAACAAAAATCTTTCGACACCTTGAAAGAGAAGATAAGCACGACACTAGTATTAGCTTTGCCTGACCTGCAACAACCATTTGAGATTGAGATTGATTCCAGTGGATATTCCATGGGTGCAGTATTGATGTAGCATCGTAAGCTTATTTTTTAGCACTCTGAAACCTTTTCTCAAGCTATTGTTAATTATCCCACATATGACAAAGAGTTGTATGCAATGGTTCAAAGTGTCAAGAAATGGAAGCACTACTTGATAAGTAAGGAGACTATCATACATACAGACCACCAACCCTTACAATACCTCCAGTTACATGCCAAGCTACAACAAGTTCGTCATTTCATATGCATGTGTTTCTTTCAACAATTTCACTTGGTAATCAAGTATAAAAAGGGTACAAGTAACAAAGTAGTAGATATGCTTTCTAGGCCTCCTATTTTTGCATCTATTGTTTCGAAAAATGATTCTTTATCTCATGATATATATGTTGAACAATGTGCTACTAATGGAGGTTTTAAATATGTTTATGATAAGCTGATCCATGGTGCACAGGTGGAGAATTATCATTTGCAGGGAAAGTTACTCTACCATTTTGACAAACTATGTATTCCTACAAGTGAAAGAGTCGATGTAATTCGAGAAGCTCATACTTCTCTCATGTATGGGAATTTTTGGGTAGGAAAAGCTATGGCTCATATGCAAAAATTTTGTTATTGGTCTCAGAGGAAAGAAATTGTAACTAAATATCTAAAGGGATGTGTGATGTGCTCTACTTCTAATCCCACTAATAGAAAATTGGGGTTGTACACACCACTCCCTGTTCCTTCTCATCCTTGGGAGAGTATCTCCATGGATTTTGTAGGGGGGTTACCTATGTCAAAAAGGGGTCATGACTACTTGTATGTAGTAGGGGATAGGTTTAGCAATATGCGTCTCTTGATGCCATGTAAAAATAAAGTCACTGTTGAGAAAACTACATCTTTTCTTTCAACATGCATGGGTCCGATTTGGACTACCCACATCCTTTATCTCGAATCGAGACACTCGATTCCTTGGAGAGTTTTGGAAAATATCATGGATAATGATGCACACCAAATCCAGTATGTGCAACATGCATACAACCAATCCTTGCAATCTTCCATGCAGAGTTCACCATTTGATACATGTTTTGGGTATCTACCTAAGACTCCCTTGGAATTGACATTTGGAAAAGATGTCGACTCAATTAAACAAAGAGATGAAGACAAATCCTGCAAGTTCATCTAGAGGATTCGACAGGTACACCCGACAATTTAGGAACAATTGGAAAAGAGTTAGGCACAATACAAATCTCTCCATGAAAAACACAAAGTTGATCACCAGTTTCAAGAGGGAGATCAAGTGTGGCTCCACATAAACAAATATAGGTTGGATGGAGAAGGAAATAAACTTGATCCTATCAGATACATACCCTTCACCATCTTGGAGAAGATTGGCACAAATTCTTTCCACCTAGATCTACCACCGTACATGCAGATATACTCAGTTGTAAATGTAGAGAACTCAAAAATTTATGAGCCTCCAATGATCACGGATCAAAGGGAGAGTGTTTCAGTACCTTTAGTGGACGAGTTTGATCCTGAGTACTTGGATGAGTTAAAAGAAGATATCATCTTGGAAAAAAGGATGAGGAATTCACATAGGGGCGATGTTGAATATCTTTTAGTGGGAATTAAAGGCACACATCCAAGAAAATAATGATGGATTGAGAAGGTGAAAGTGAGGGAGAAATTCCCTCACTTATCTGTTGATTGATATGGCTTTTGAAGACCCAAAAGCTTCTTAGTGGGGAGGAATGATCTAGGAGGATCTAAAAGGCCAAATATTCAATTTCCTCAAATCTCAGAAAAAATGACACCAAGTTGAAGAGCTCGTCACAACCTTTCCAATGACGCAAACTACACCTCAAACATAGTCCAGATGAAGAAGATATGGCCAGTCAAAGTTGTGGTCAACCCTAGACAAAGTCAACACTTACATCAAGAGTTGATTGTATAGAGGTGACATCAGCATGATTCCATGCTGATGTGGCAACATGATAGGTTACCACATGACACACTGATTTGGAAAAACTGGTGGCCAAATGGGCCAATACAAAAGTGCCATGTGGCACCCCCAAGAGATTGCATGTGGCCTCTTGAAAAAATGACATGTGGTAGTTGAGTCAATGCTGACCGAGCAAGAGAAAAAAATGTCAATGTTCCACATGGCCCAATCACAGGATGCCACATGACAGCCCCAAAATTCCCAATGAGGGTCTGAATCCAAATTTTCAAAAAAAAAAAATTATTGGGCTACTGGATCAGGTGGCCAGACCGACCGGGGGCCACATCCCATAAATACCAGTGGATAATATTAAATACAACCCACCGTGCACCAGTCATTTCATAAGTTAGCGCCAAATCCAAATGACGATACCAAACTCAATGGAAGTTGGGACTATACAAACAAATGTGGTATGTATATATATATATATATATATATATATATATATATATATATATATATATATTCGACGGTTGGGGTAATTTAATATAGTTGTTACAACTATATGTAAAACAAACCATATCATACAAAAAGGGGGGGGAGCCTGCGAGTTTGACCCTGGGTCTCCCTAACCACAAACTCCTATTAGTACATCTATTTTCCAATGAACCAAGCCACGAACTTGGTAAAGTCCATCCACAAATTTTAATATAAACTCATATTTTTTCCATTATGAGAGAAGTCCACGCTCATCCGTAAGAAGTACGATTTTATATGCAGGAGGAGTCATAACTGCAAACTACAGTGGCATGCATTACAAAGCGAAGATCCCAGGAGGGTCCTGTAGGTGATAGTGTCAAAATTTGATGAATTGACAAACGTTTTTGCACTACTTCTCACCACGAGTCCACTAGTGCAGTCAAAATTTGCATTCGAGCAACAAATCTTCAAGCCATTTTCAGTTTTGAGGTATAACCATGTATTTATGCCAATTTTTTTTGAGATAATATAAAGGCCTCTCCAATTCAGAGTGGGCCCAGAGACGTAGTCCATTCTTGGGAAGAAATCCATTATCAAGCTTTGTGTTATTGTCTTCTTTCTCATCCTTTCGCCATATTTTTGTCTTCTTCATTTATGATGCACATAATATTTAATTATGCTCTTTAATGAAATTCATGTAATGGTCAACTAATAAAAGATCCCATATCACAAACCCTAATCCCTTGATTCATGATTAATTTAGAAAAATCACTAAAAAAAGAGAAAATAACTAAAATAACAAAAACCTCCCAAAAACAATTTTGGGGTGCTACCTCAGAGGTGAAGGCTTCCCCTAAGCAAGGGGGGAAATCCTATCCCTCCCTGCAACGTCCTCATAGAAAATAATTTGGTGTACATGTAACCATAAAATGAAAAGTGGTGGGATCGTCAGATGCTATCATAAAATCCGATGCACCCCCCACACACATGGAAATAATATAACACATACCCAACATTCTCTCACTTGTTGTTTTATTTTCATACAAGGGGTCACATGATTCCATATGTTATAAAAATAGTAGCACATAGCAATAAAATAAAACAAATACAGAAATAAAACACAAAAGATACACAATACAAGAGAGACACATATATACATGTTTCACCCAGTGTGGGCTACGCCCACCATAGAAATTTCCAGGTCCTGCATACCCCTCAAGCTGCTGGATATAAATATATTCCTCCAAATCCCCATAGAGAAAAGCTATTTTTACATATAACTATTCAATATGAAAATTTTCTACTGCCACAAGACTTAAAATAGTCCTAATTGAAGTCATCTTAGTAACATGAGAAAATATTTCATCAAAATCTATACCTTTCTTTTGTGCAAACCCCTTTACAACAAGTCTAGCCTTGTACCATTTGTTTCCTCCATCTTCTTCCTTCAACTTGTAAACCTATTTATTCTGCAATGCTCTTTTTTTTGCAGGCAACTGAAACAAGTCCCAAGTCTGGTTATTTACCAAGGAGTCCATTTCCTCTTTCATGCCTTGCTCCCACTACTTTTTAGTTTCTACCTACATTGCCTCTTCATAACTTTCCGGTTCACTAGAATCAATTAACAATAAATAATACAATGAAGGAGAGTATTGTTTAAGGGGTCTAGTTAACCTGATAGATCTTCTAACAACACTTGTTGGAGTTTGAGGTACCTGTTGTTCTTGTTGTTGTACATTTTGATTTTCTAGTACCTTTGAAATTTCGTTTTCAGTGATCTCATCAAGCACTGTGTATTCTGGTTTTTCTTTTTCTTGTTTCTTTCCCTGCAATTGATCTTTGTACACGAGCTTCTCATTGAATATGACATCTCTACTCCTAATAATTTTTTGATTTTCATAATCCCATAAGCGATAACCAAAATCATTAACACCGTATCCAAGAAAGGTACTCTTCTTAGATTTTGCCTCAATATTTGTTCTATTTTCTTTATCAATATGGACAAATGCTTCACAACCGAAAGTCTTCAAAAAAGAATAGCTTACATTTTTACCTGTCCATGCCTCCTATGAAATTCCACCATCCAAAGAGCTTGAAGGTCCTCTGTTTATTAAGTAAACAATAGTATCTACAACATCTTCCCATAATTGTAAGGGAAACCCAACATAAAATCTCATACTCCTTGCACACTCCATGATTGTCCTGTTCATCCTTTCTTACACACCATTTTATCACGGTGTTCTTGGAACTTTTTTATCTCTACGAATCCCATGGTATGAAAAATAATCATCAAACTCATTTCTACAATATCCTCCTCCATTGTCTAATATGAGACACTTCATCCTTTTTCCTGTCTCATTCTCAACCAAAGATTTCCACTTCTTAAAAGTATCAAAACCATCTGATTTTTGTTGAATGCAATAAACCCAAGTTTTTCTAGTTTCATCATCAATAAATGTAAAATAATAACGAGAGCCACCAAGATATGATACCTGAATTGGCCCCCATACATCTGTATGCACAATCTCTAACCTTTCATTTTTTTTTTCTTTTTCGACTCTGATAAATTTGACTCTCTTCTATTTTCCATAAACACAATGCTCACAAAAATCCAAATCAATGTGTTCAAGATATAGAAGCAAATTCCTTTTGTGAAGTATCTGCATCCCCTTCTCACTCATGTGTCCAAGCCTATGATGCCAAAGTGCTATATCCACTCCTATAGAATCTAAAGAGATAGAAGAATCAATATCACCAGTACATAAATACAATGTACCTACCTTCTCTCCTTTTTCTATCACCAGTGATCCTTTGGTGACTTTCCTCGCCTTATATATAAATATGGATATACAACCTTCACTTGCCAACTGTCCTTTTGAAATCCAATTTTTCCTTAGATATGGAAGATGTCTTACCTCTTTCAAAAACCATTGGTTTCCATTCTTTTTATTTATTTGTACCTTACCCATTCCAACAATTTTGCATGGTGCATCATCACCCAAATGAACCTGTCCAAAATAACCTTGAACATAATCTAGAAAATGTTTTCTATGGGGTGTGGCATGAAATGAAACCCCTGAATCTACTACCCAGGACTCAGAAATATTATCTACAAAAAGAATCAAATAATATTATAACACATTACCTTCTACATTTTCTTCTTGATTTTTCTCCTACTGTCCATCTCTTTGTTTCTTTGGAGCTTTGCAGTCTTTCTTCATATGTCCTTTCTTCCCACAATTCCAACATTCTATCTTTCCCAGTCTGGATTTAGATCTACCCTTTTTAGAATTCCCACGGTTCCCTGAGCCCTTTCCTATATCCTTTTGTCTTCCCATGTTCTCCATGTTTAACACATTACATGATGTCTCACATGTGCTTTTACATCACATTTCCTCGCTAAGGATAACACCAACAACATCATCGAATTTTAGAGTGTTTGAACCAGAGACAGAGTTAATTACATACATGACCAAGCCGTTCCATATTTCTGGCAATGAGCACAAGATTAGAATATCCTTGACCTCATCATCAAAGTCCACTTTTACAGATTAGCTGATTAATAATCGTATTAAATGATCTGCAACAAACCCACCTTCTGACATTTTCATATTAAATAATCACTTCATTAGAAATACCTTATTAGACACTAAGGGTTTTTCATATAGTTTAGCCAATGCATCCATTAACTCCTTTGTTGTATTTTCTTTTGAAATATTGAAAGCCACCGATGCGACAAGGCTCAACCGTATCGTTCCTAGTGCCTTTCTATTAGGAAACTCCCATTCTTCATCCTTCATGGTTGTCGACTTATTTTCTATTCCACCCAATGGTAGGAATAAATCCTTTTGATATTAATATTCTTCCATCTACATCTTCCATAACTGGTAGTTTTGGCCATTAAATTTCTCTGCCCTAAACTTTCCATCTTATGCCATTATTCCCACTCGAACCAGGAACCCTCTTTTCTTGCGAGTTACCTTTCCCTTTGATACCAGTTGTTATAAAAATAGGATCATGGAGCAATAAATTAAAACAAATACGGAAATGAAACACAAAAGATACACAATACAAGAGAGACACACATATATGTGGTTCACCCAGTGTGGGCTACGTCCACCAAAGAAATTTCCAGGTCCTTCCTTTTTATTTTCCAACAAAAATGAAGGGATATAACCTACAACACACCTGATGTAACTTCCTCTTCTTTTTCTCACAGTCTCCTCTCTCAGAATACAATAATCACACACATACATAACCACAATACAATTCTCTCATAGAAGAGGGTTTCCTTCTGGGGAAAAAATCCCTAAAATAACTTCTACTGTCAGATCTGTGACCTTATAATGAACGGTCCATATTGACTATGAAATTACAATATTTTACATGGAAATTTTCCCAATATTTTGCTTCAGGGGGTTGCCCCTGAATCCCCCTCTAGGGTGGGATACAAAAATTGTTGTCGCCCCCCCTGGAACTCCCCTGCGAAATTTGTGGGGGGGGAAGCCCCCCCACACCCCCGTTAGGGAATGGGGTCCAAGCATGGCTGAAACAAACCTATGAATCAGGAAGATAATCATGATCCACAACCAAGACCATAGTCAACAATTCAAGGAAACAATGCTCGTTGTTTCTCTATACCAGGAGAAATTCTCAGTGCTCACAGAATTTGTCAATGAATCTGCAACATTATTCAAAGTGTAAACCTTATCTAGAAACACATTCTTCTCTTCAACCGTGTCTCTCACAAAGTGATAATGAACATGAATGTTCTTTGTATTTGAATGATAAGTTGGGTTCTTTTCCAAGAATATTTCCCTGTGATTGCCACAATCTAATCTTACTTCTTGTTGTACCAACCCAATACCCAAACACAATCTTTGTAACCATACTGCTTCCTTGCTTGCTGTTATCTCTCAAAATAAAACTGTCCTTTTAGTCGAGTTTTGTGGTGGATAGCATGGCTATCGGTAGTTGCCTCAATTCATTTTTGAGTCTTTTTAGCTGCAAAACTTAGGTTTTGGTTTTTGTCTTAGAAAATAATATGATCCATAAAGTCTTCTTTTCAAAATTTGCATAATTCACTTTCAACAGCTAACGTGTGTCCAAAAGTTGAGTGTTAGCTGTGGAAAGTGGCGACTTTCAGCAGCTAAGGAGCGCTTCTCATAAGTCTGTGCACTGTTGAAAGTGGTGAATTTCAAAAAGGTCCGACAATCAAGTTCGCGGGTCGCGCGCTGTTGAAAGTACATACTTTCCACAACTATGGAGCGGTTTCTACAAGGTCGTGCGCTGTTGAAAGTGCATACTTTCCGCAGCTAAGGAGTGATTTTTACAAAGTGGTGTGCTGTTGAAAGTGCATACTTTCTGCAGCTAACACGGGTTTTCCACGGGGTCACGCGCTGGTGTAAGTGGCAAGTATGAAGAAAGCGGGAATCACGTGCGTGATATCCACATTTGAAGGCAATGATGATATGATCATCCCACGTCAGGCAAATCCAAATCATGCGCTGATGAGAGTGGGTAATGATGGAAACTCAATTCTGCATGTCAGAGTAGGATTGTGATGCGAATTCGGCTCAGAAACTCATGCTCCATAATCATGGCATCAGGGATGGCAAGTTCGTGTTCAGTGATGCAGGTACAGAGGAGGTATCGCCGGCCTGACAACATCAAATCAAACAGTGGTTTCCATATCACCAATCGTCTCTGGAAGTCTGTTGAATTTTCATTTGTTTCAAAACAGAGCCGAAGCTCGAACTGCTTTCAACAACGCAGAACCTCGGCTCGACTGGCAGTTGTAGGGGTTACAAATTGTCAGGTTTTTCGAGCTACATAATGGTGAGAAAATGCAGTGGTGCTCTACTCAAGAGAGAGCTGGATAACCTGTCCTTTTTACAATCACATCCCGAAGTCCAGAAGAATTTTTCGAATGCAGGGTGTATGGAATTCGTAGAAAGATTGCAAGTTGGTTGCCACCAGGCTACAACAGAAGCCTTTGCCAAGACTTTCGATGGTAATAAAGCTCACGTTGGGTCCATGGAAATTAGAGTGGATGAGGCTGTCATTGCCGCAGCTACAAGTTTACCAAGAACCGGTCAGAGATGGTTTAAAACCACTGCTCCCAAAAATTTGGATTTCAGAGTTTATTTGAAAGAGAGGTACATGCACAAAGCATGGAAAAAATGTATGTTAGTTTCTTATCTAGACGAAGAATGGCAAGAATTGTTCAAAGGTATCCAATTGTACATTACCTCGGAGGGAAGATATGATAAACTGATGATGTACCACTTTAAACTCCTGGATCACTTCACAGGAAAGACCCCTATTAATTTGCCTTATTTCCTACATCAAAGTTTGACTAAGGTTTGCAAGAGGATTAGAGCTCAACCCTTGAGCATGAAAACTACTTTGTGTCACCTCGGCCTCATAAAATTGATTATCCTGGAGGAATTGAAACAACAGGGAAGGAGCTGGGAGCACTTTCTATTCTGGGAAGGTTTTGAAATCCAGAACCAGACTGCAAATGAACAGATGGAGGGTTCAAAGAAACAATCATCTCCTCAAAGCAGTTCAAGAAAAAGAAGGACCTTGCCAGGACCTCCAGAAGATAGAATATCTGGAATGAAGCCTCACAGGTTGAAGAGAAAGTTAAACTTTGAGCCGACCACAGAACAGAACACAGGGAATCCTACAGAGCAGAGTACAGGGAAGAGAACCAATATACTAAATTTTCCCTATTTAGATTCAGAATCAGAGCAGCAAGATCAATGCCCTGTCATTAAGAGTTCTGAGCAGTCAGCTGAGTGTGCACAAAACTATGAAACCTTCAATCAGACAGAACAGGGAGAATCATCAAAAAACCCCAGATCAAAGAAGTCTCAGAAGATCAAACATCTCTAGGAGGTAATTGCCCAGCAAGAGGTCTTGGAGCGGGTGATTAAAGAAAGGTATAAGAAGTTATCTGATAACTTCGCCAAGACAAATGCTGCGTTTGAAAGATTGGCTAAGGAAAGTGTTAGAGAGAAGAAGAGGAAGAAAAAACTCACCAAAGACTACAACAGCTTGTGGTGGCTTGCCAAACGTCTCAAAAGGAAGATAAGGAGGTTGAAACAAAAACTAAGCCAAAAACCCCATCCAAATCTGAAGGTACTTGCTCAAGTCGCCGTTAATATGCAAGGTGAGAAATCGGATACCCACTGATTTTTGTTTGAAATCAAATTTTGGAGGTGAAAACTCATTTTGAGCGCAATCGGGACTTTCCCCAGTGCAAATCTATTATTCTATGACTCGTTAGCTATGGAAAGTGACAAATTTCAATAGCTAACCCGTGAAAAAATTAAACGGTTGCGCTGTTGAAAGCTGGGAAAGTAATTTTCGAAGCCAAAGACACAACAGTTCATTCCAAACAGGTTTTGAAGGGATTCCAGTGTATCAGTGGGCTATCAGATCACATGCAAAGGGTTCAGCATCAAAGGTTCGAGTGAATTTTGGTAACAAATGAAAAACCATTTCCTCAAAAATTGACCATGAACGTTGGGGGATCCAACTGTCAAAAATAGGTGTCCTGTTATTCTTCACCACATTACAGAGATCAGGAGCTGAAGGATGCAGCTGGCAATTTTGGAGATTGAAGACAGTTCGAATTTCTAGTTTAGTTGTTAAAGACTTTACTTTCAAGTTGTTTAGATAGAATTGAGTTGTCTTTATTAAATACAGATCTCTGTTTTTAGGATCTGTAAAAACTGTTTGTAAGACTATAAATATCTATTTTTGAAATGAACCAAGGGTTCGATTTTGGGTGCTACATGATGCTACTATAATCAAAAGACCTATTCTTATTATATGAAAAATTTCAAGCTTCCTTCAGTTATGCTGTCAGATTTTTCTCTTCTGTTCTCTGATATCTTATGAGTGAAAGTTCTTTATTTATGCTCATTCAATCTGCATGTGACTGTCATCTCACTGTTTGATTGATTAAGTTGATAATCATAAGTTATTTCCTTAGTTATTAAACCCATTGTACTTGTTTATATGAGTATAATCTGGTTCAATAACTGTTTTCTTCTCCATTTGATCAAACCTTGTCTGACTGCATTACTAGAAGGCCTTGTGAGATTTTATATTTCTAGACAGTCTTGAAAACACAGTTCAGTCCCTAGATATTCATCTTGATCCAAAAACCACATCAAATATTAAGAAAATATTTCCAAAAAGAGTAAGTTACCAGGCATCTCCGAGTTACAGCCTAGGAGAGTTTCCTGGAGTGATAACACTTGCATGAGTGGTTTCCATGTATTCAACTTATGTAGTTTATAGTGTGACTTTAGCCTTTCTTTTGCTCATCAAATTGATTGCTCCTCCAAATAATTTAAACACATAATCACTTGCGTTTCTTCCGTGATCTAGATATCCATCCTAGTCTGCATAAAAAAACCCATGTATGTCCAACACTTTGTCCAATCCTGGTTTTCATTAGTAGCACAATCCATAACTAGTAGTTCCATGGAAATACCTAAAAACCCTCTTTACCGATGTCCAATGCTCCTTCACTATTTTTGACATATACCTTCTCAAAAATCCCATTGGATGTGCAATGTCCGGTCTAGTACAAACCATTTCATATATCAAAATGCCAAATGCATTAGCATATGGAACATGGGACATGTCCTCTTCCTCTTCCTATGTCTTCGGACATTGCTCTATAGATAAATTTACACCTATAGGATTAGGAACCTTGAATGGTTTACACCCCTGCATATTAAACCTCCACAATATTGTCTCGACATATTTTCTCTGATTCAACTAGAGTTTCATGTTTGCATGATCTATTTTAATCTCTATTCCCATAAAGAAGTTAGCAACATTGAGAAGAAACATAAGAGGTTTGAAGATGATTTGGTACCTGCCGAACAAGAACACTTTACAACATATATATAAATTTCCAAGCTAGAGTATGCAATAATGACCTCTTTTAGACACTAAACAAGTTATATTGCTATGGTTGTTTCAAATTGAAACATTTAACTAGTCTCATAACAACAATAAGTAATTTGTAACAACAACAATAATTAGTGCTCATAATTACCATAATTGACCATGAAAGTTAAGCATACAACCAATAGAATATTATCCAATTGTTAGAGGTATTTTCTGGGTGAGTTAAGCCACCTTTAGATGCGTATATGCACCAAACTAATGTTTTTTTTAGGATGTTGTAGAAATTTTTTATAACAACAACAAGAAATATAGTGCATTTGTTAGGATTAGAGTTAGTACAGTTAGTAAGATGCATGGGAGTTTTGAGAGAGAGGTTTATCGATCAATTCACCACATGAGTTGCTTATCATTAGTTCCTTTAAGGGTTATGTAGTATTTCAAAATCAACTAAACTTGAAGGTTGATCTACTTGAAACCAAGAGGTAGGGTCTAAACCCTAAGGCGCAAGAACATTTTGGCCTTAGGTATTATATCTTGTGGAGAATAACTTCTAGGGTGAAAACACATTTGGGCTCTAGAAGTTGTTCCTCCCTTCTTGTAGCTTCAACTAGATCAAACATCAAATTTCTAGGGATAAAATCCTAAAGTGATAACACTTTAGTGATTTAGGGTTATAACCCTAGCAAGGATAATTAACCAATCCTAGACAAATATAACCTTGTGAGAGGAAGAAACACTTATGTTCCTCTCTTAGGGTTTCACCAAACAAGACTTCTTATAATAAAATAACAATTTCACCATAAACATTAATAACATGAACAATACTTGCAGAAATTTACTTACTTCATATAAGAAACCAAGAGAATGTAACCCTAATTGAAAAAATATCCATCCAAAATCAACAAAGTCATCCACAAGAGAGCCTTCCAAGCAGAGTGCATGAGAGAGAAAGACTAGTTACCCATAAAGGGTGAAAATGTCAAATGTTTTACCCACCAAGGTGAGTGAAAGATTACCATAAAAATGAAAGTGAGGATATCCTTCTTATATGAGGCTACCCTAACACATTTTTCCACATAAAATGTCAATCACAAATTATAAGTGGGGCCAACCCCTCATTTGACCTTTACAAATGCTAAAAGTGCAAAAACAAATCATAATAGCCAAATGTGTGAGACATCAAGCCCTCTTGGGCAAGAGGGACGCCTCTAAAGGCCATGTGGCATCAATCAGGAGCAAGGCGAGAGCAAGTGATTTCTCTCATCACCCAATAGCATAATGATTTCGTCCTAATTTGATCTTTCCATTGTAGCATATCCATTGATGTTGGATCATCAATGCATCCTCCATTGTCTATTTAAAAAAAAATCATTTTTTCCTTTCCTTGTGTGGGTGTTTAATTCGTATTTAAATATCAAAAAATTTGTTTAACCACAATTAACCAAACTAAATCCGTCACACAAATGGTTAGCTTGAATTTGAAATTTAAAGAGCTTTTTGTGATGAGAATATGAAAAGAGCTTGAAATTGGTGAAGTACAACCAATTAAGAAAGGTTGTCACATTGAAACTAATAGAGCTTGTTGCCAAGAGAAATTTGGCCAAATTGGAGACCAGTGCATTCCATTCTCCCAAGCTTAACTAGAAATTAGAAAGCACCATTGACACTGTACATGCTAGCGTTGATACAAAATAGGAATCTCGACAGTCTAGACTCTGGAAACTTGTTACATCAAGTGTAAGATTGCGGGGTAGACATTAAGGAAAATTTGTTTGGAAACATTTTACATCAAGGTTAGGTTAGGGTTGCAGGGAAAACATTCGGTAGTAAGAATGAATCCTCCAAAGTGTTCCATCAACCTACATAAATGATGTGATTCACATCGAGACAAATTGAGACAACCAGTGAATTTATGCTGAAGATACAATGCTATTCATTTTAATAAATAAGGTGAGTAGTGAATTTATGCTGAAGGTGTACATACTCCTTATTTATCAAAAATATTGAGATGAGTAGTAAATTTATGTGGAAAGTACATTTGTGTTAGTTAATTTGAATGTTTCAATGCTCAACCGTCAATTAGTAAAATCATTCATATAAACCAATCACTAAGATTCACAAGCTAGATACCATTGTTGGTGAAGTTAACTCACATCTATATTAGATTTTGTGAACATATACAATCATGGATTACATTCATTTTGAGTTTAATGTATTATTGAGATTGGACATTTTCAAAAAAATATTGGAATTTGGGAAATTTAGTAGCATTGAAGTACACAGTTATGTAAAAAAGGGTAAAATCATGAAGATGGGTGTCTATTTTTCTTGTTTTATGAGAAAAATAAATATATGTTCACAAGTTCTTCAACTTCCGGTATATAAAATTATTATTTTCATTTAGAATTTCACTTTACAGTGAAAACAAAACCTGTGAAAAATTTTGTTAGCTTTCTACTGACTATTTTTATTGAGATTTGATATGTCAATTTGGAAATTGTTTCATAGTATGTTAATTAAAAATGAAATGAATGATAATGAGTTATGTTCCCCCCAACAATGCATCGATTGTTAAACTTTTGTTTTTGACAAACAAAATATACTACAACAATGCATAGAGACTCTATTTTCTTGTGACTGTAATTTTGAATCTAATAGATGAATATTATAATTTCTAGAATTTTTTGAAGTTGACCAAGCTGAAAAAGTTGCATATTTTAAACACATGTTTTCCCCCACCTTGTATCTATATTAATTTTTACTTAAAAGTAAAATATAAAAATACCCTTTTGAAGAGAACAGTTGAAGGATTCTGAATATAAATTTTTCTAAATTTTCCACTGTGTATTTTTAGAGATATGAATATTTCATTTCACTGAATCATAATGTCACCTGAAAATATTATGCAGTGATTTTTTTTTATAAAATTAAATAAAATAAGATAAAAATAATGAAAATGAAAACAAATTATATCCATAGAAAGTAGATTCAATTTTGCAAATGTTGGTATCAATTTCAAACTAAATTCTGAGTATTTTCAGGAGTCAGCAACCTCCAAAGTTCAAGTAAGCTGGAGAGAATTTTCATACTTATGCGAATAGTCCCATTCGTCGTATTTCAGCCGAAATAATATTTCGGCTGGACAGTGCTTTTTTCGGCCGAAAGATATTTTTCTAACAGAAACCGTATAAAATAGACAGATTCCTGGTGGGTGAGAGAATTCCATCGGTTGAAAAAAAATGAAGGGACACGTCGTTTCGTTTCAATTGGCACCAAATATTATAAATACGTTTTCGATAGAACCAATGTAACACAATTCACTCACTTGTTTCATGGTTTTTTATATGTGGAGTCCCTAAGCAAAAGTTTGAATCATTTTTTTTGTTATTTTGAACATGGTTGTTGATATTTTAATGCAAAAAAAACTTATATATTGAAAACTTTGTTGAACATTTTACAAGATGAAGGCTTTGTTGAACACAAAATTCTTGATATTATTTTTTAATATTTTTTGTGACAAAGAAGTTTTTCTGAGACTATTTTGAAATGTTGATTTTTTTAAAAACTTTTACATATAACTATACTCATGGGAAACAAAATTTTTCGCAATAGAAAATTTGATCGCACTTGAGACGAAACTCACCATAACGAACAAAGGAAAGAGAATTATTGGAGAAAGAAACGAGAATGTGAAAATATTGAAGAAATAAATAATGATGATGTAAATATAGATTTTCAAGAAGAAGAAGTCCAACCAGGTATGCATGTACATATTGTCTATATTAAAAGTACATAATTCATTTATTTAAATTATGGTTTAAAATATAAATGATTGTAATTGGGATTTGATGTTTTTCAAAAAACATAAATAGATTTTCCTCATAACGTCGATGAAGTTGTTGAGACTAAAATTGAAGTAGAAGTTGAATCACCTATAGGTATGTACATAAATCTATATAATATAAGATGAACACTTGCATACAGCTTCCAGTGAATTTATGTCTGGTTTTGTTTTTTAATATAAACTTTAAATTGAAATATGCAGAAGAATCTATCAACATTGATGATGAGATATTAGAAAATGTTGATACTGAAAAATTTGGGAAGAAATAAGTTAATCATTATATAGGATATTGTGTTACATACATGTATAATACTTTTTTCAAAGATGAATTAGTAACAATACAAGCTCGACTTTTACTCTATCTAATAAAGTCAAGAAAGTTAAAAGAAGCTACATCATTATTGGGTATTCAAAAGTCGACAAAAGATACAAAGGTGAAACATAATGTCTTTGACAATAAAACTAGTGTATTAAAATCTTTTGAAAAATCTTAAAAAAAATATGTCAGTGTTGCACGTAGAGTGATACAAACAACAGTTGTTTCATCTAACAATATAAAATATCGCTTGACACATCACATGGAAAAAACGATGGGAAGCTCAAGAAAAAACATTGTACAAACATAAAAAATTTCAATTGTAGATAGATGCAAATGATGAACTTTCTTGTTGAACAATTATTTCTAGATAACCCTACAAAGATATACTTGTAGAAAATGTTAAAGAATTGGCCCTTAATTGTTGGTTGATAGAATCTTGTGTTTCACCACATACAAGGGATTTGTTGCGACGAAGAATATCATGAAAACAATACAAATAACATCCAAAACATATATTGCCAATGACACAAATATAATTGTTCAATAAGTTCAAAGAAGAGCACAAAGAAGTTAACATTTCCATCAATACATTTGTGCAACAAAGACCATGGTTTGTTAGACCCATCACTATTCGTGACACTTGTTGTTGTCGTTATCATGTGGAATTTGAGTTATATTACGAAACTTTTTTTGATTTTGGTAAAACTTTATGGCCAAGTTCACCTCCTCCTTCCACATTCCATGCTTTTATCTCTAAAATTCTATGTGAAAGAGAAGGTGATGAATTTTTTTACCAAAAAAAAAGTGTTGGTGAAAAGAAATGTGTTCGTTGTGGAAATCTAAGTTTGTTTCACTCAAAGTATCCTATTGATATGAATGATCAATCATTTTCTAATATAATAGTCAATTGGAAGAGATATGAATATATCAACATCACGACTCCACATTCTTCAAATGTTATTTCCAAAAGGATTGATTTGAAAGTAGATAAAATCCGTGTGATAGATTTTTTGAAGAAGTTTGAGGAAGAAATTTATAAATACACCAAGCATTCACATAGAGCTTGATGGAAAGACCTACAATTCAACAAATCTCGTGAAGGGTTTCCACTAGGGACAATTTTGTCTGTAGTTGAATTTGTAGAGAATTACACATTCGCTGCACAAAAAGAAATACAGAGTGAATATTATCATTTTGATCAAATCACTATATTTGTCCATGTTCTATATAGACATGCTCAATGAATTCTTGATAACATACAAAACACCAATGACAATCTACATGCTATTAAAGAATATCACTTTAATATAAGTGATGATCGAGCACACGATACACATTATGTACAACATTGTTTTGATAAATTTTATGATTCATTGAAATAATGTGGGATCAGATTTGATCGACATTGGATATGGTCAGATGGATGTGTGGGTCAATTCAAATATTCATGATCATTCTATTGGTTGTGTCATGTTCATAAGAAATCAAACATTACAATTGTTGGAATTTTTTTGAGACTGGTCTTGGAAAAGGAGAGCATGACGGTGCAGGGAATGTTTAAAACGAGCATTTCGAGGGTATTAGATGAAATATCATGCCAATCAATTTGAATCCGCTGATCAAATTGTTGAATGGTGAAAACTGGTGCTAAGCCATGAAAATAATCCGTCAAGGGATGTGTGTAGGTGTGTTTATATACATGTTACACATGATATTTTTATTCACATGTTCAAATTTATATGATCTTCGATCATTTTCTTGATAGATTTCAAGTTGACAAGTTCTTGTCTTGTGCAAGTTTTTTGGGTATGTTGGAATCAAAGATGTAAATAGATCAATCCCATATGAAGATGGTACAATACATGGGACACAAAAAGTGAATTCACTTAAAAAGAATGCTATCAAAATGTGTTTTCATTTGATAGAAGAAATGAATCTGGTTTTTGTTCAGTTTGTATAGAGGACACATAATCCATAGAGATTTGTGAAAACGAAAAATGCAGAATATATTAAATCTTGGAGACATACTGAACTTAATAGAAAAGATAAAATACCACTTGTAAGCTTAGAGGAGATGGAATCAAATGACACTATAGTGTCATTTGATGGCGATATAGTTTCTGATCTTGTTAGAGAAGGTGATTTTTATGTTTAAATATTTAAACAACTTGTAGATGTACTTGTAAGTTGGATATATAAAATTTATATATATAGTAGATTCAATTTTAATGTCACATGCATTTGTGCTAATATAACACTAACTACTTGTTGGAACATATCGAATTATTTGCAGGAGATATCTTTTCCATGGTTGCACCTGTAGACAACACTGAACATGTGAAATATTATTTGATGAAATGCACAAAACAAAAGATGAGGTTATTAGAATATTTCTATGATAGCAATTTTATATATGAAAGAGGATCCATCGTATTGAAAGACTATTTTTTTCAAGAAACCCATCAAATTGATAGTCATGTTCATTTTCAAGACTATCAGTCGGATGTCATAAGTTTTCAATATAGTCATTTGGTATGTGCAATGCACATAAAGTTAATAGAAGTTCAATCAAGAAAAAAAATAAAAGTTAGAAAATGGAAAATGTCCAAAGCCGATCATGAACGAATAATTGAAGATGGCATACAATTATGATTTTTTTAAACAAGTGACATACATTCCAGAGTTTTATATTTTGCATTGAAAGTACACATATTTATGAATATCTAAGATTTTAGAATCATTTGGTTTAGTTTACTTTCATTCTCCATTCAAATAAGGAACTATATTTTTTATGAATTATAAAGTTTACCGAGCCTTATTTACAATTTGAGGGAAGAACCTATAGATTGTATAGGGAACCTAAAATGACTTATACTTGTGATTATACTAATCCTACAAATTATCCATCGTATACACAAATCCTTTAATACATCACCAATACTACATAACATACCCAATTGGAGTTCCATAGATATAATATTATTGCTCTCTTTTTATTATACTTTTTTGGCATTTTTTTAAAACCAAACTTACATCACGAAGTTCCAAAACTTCCAAAATAGTTACTTTCCATATTAAGCCATTCTTTGTAGAATATTTAATTTTATTTTATAACCAAATGCTCTTTAAACATTGCCTACATGATCTAAACAATGTAAGATCATTATCTAACAAATTTTTAAAGAGAAATATTGTGTGCTTAGTAACCAATTTTAGTGTTAAGAGTTAGATAATACCCTAAAAATAAATTCACTTGTGTATGTAGAAAGTTCACAAATCTCGACATTAAGACATTCTTCCAGTAAAATACTTATTTCATCTTCTACAGTGGAATAAATTTTCTAATATAATCAAATTCCCTTTCAAATTAATTGACTCACAAATATTCATATTAAACCATTCTTCCAAGAAAATACTTATATCTATGAAAGTACACAAATTTTCATATTAAAAACCATTCTTCCAAGAAAATACTTATCTCCTCTTTCTGTGGTGGAATATATGTTCTCATATAATCTTTCATGTACATGCATAAAACATAAATTTGCATATATATTAAGTCATTCTTCAAAAACCATTTAAATCTTTCATCTCTCTACATGGGATGTATTCATATTACATATAATCAAATTCTCTTTGAAATATGCCTTCATCATGATCTTAACATAAGTGAGATCATGCACATACATAATTTATTTGTACATCTACAAATGTTGGTTTTTGTGGTTAGTAAGAAATTAGTTAAGAGTTTGACAATACCCTAATAAGGAATTCACTTCGTTGTATGCAGAAAACACAAATATCCATATTACGCCATTCTTGGACAAAAAGGCAAGGAATGCAATTGAAGAAAATTTAGAAACATCCCCTTTTCTGATGTGGGATAGAGTCTGCTATCAAATAATCAAATGCTCAAGTTCAAAATTAGGTCTGCATCATGATCTAAACATAAAAAAGTTTGAATGTACCATTTTAAACGACGATAAGATTATATAAGAGTACTATATATTTCAAAATGATTTATTGAAGCATTCCCATGGTCGGTTGAGTCACAGTCTTACCCACCATATCCTAAGGTTCAATACATTATATATTGTTTGAGACATTTTCCTTTTAAATTAATAATTTAGATGACATTGCAATTTTCATATATAATTAAATTTGTTTTCAACATGCAATGATACTTGTGAACTCCCACCCTCTTCAAACTCTCCCAATGAGAATTGGGACAAGCCTGCCCAAGTAACGAGAGACATAATATCGATTTGTGAACAAAACAACTAATAATTAAATAGGGTTCAATGTGTTTACATTAATACAAAGACATAAATTTCATGTATGTTGATTATTTAAAAGATTAGAGATTGAACAACTAAAGTGCTCATATGTGGATATTAGAAAACACATACCTGATTCAACCCATCGAAATTTAAACTCGTTGAATTACGTCCCCTATTTACTGGAGATTCATTTAACATATGACCAAACTACAATTAATGATGATAACAACTCAACTATTTCTAAATATACAATGACATGTATCTAGATCTAGAACTACAAGAAAACTATCCTCAAATGCATGAAAAATTTACTAACTATAACACATACCAATCCGATGTTCGGTTCATCATTCTGAATTAACACCTTCCAACCATTACGACAAAATTTTGCATATTCCTTAATATGTTCTACTGACATGGAATCTATCTCCTCATCTATTTTGTAAAAAGATTGGCTCGAGAATTGGTTTCCACTCTTTGACGGTTCAAACCAACATCAACACCATAAAAAAATGATTCTAAATTTTCTCCGATTGCATTCCTAGCCTCCTTGCCAACATCTGATGTATCTCACAACTCTGAATGTGAGGCAAATGCCCTTGTTAAATGAGATACCAAAGGTCGTGGAGGCCTATCCAATGATGCATTTTGATATGCTCCTTTCCGATCATATGTTCGTCCTTTACCAACCCCATAATAACTGGACGATAGGCTGGTATAATCAGGGTGCATGCCCATGAAAAACTATGCATAAACGAATCTAGCAAAGTAATGTGGAACCTCATCATTCCACGACAACTTCCCATATGCTGCCAAAAATCTATTATAAAGATGTCCTGCTATGTTAGGGTTCTTAAAATATTGCACCTTCAACATCTTTCGCTTTGGCCCATTTTTGAAATTGAACATAGAAATTTCATTTTATTTTGAAACTCTACTTTTTACCACTTCCCATTTATTGGGGCCCATAACCTCCGACTTTCGTCTCCTCATCAAATCGATAAAAATATTAGTCGTTGGCCCCATCTTTTGATATGCATCCATAAAGTTCTGCAATGAATGCAAAAAAATCTCCAAGCTTTGTTTACTCTTTCAAGGGAGATCCAAGCACCTCAAATTATTTTGCAGTATGCTTTTAACACCTGAGAATCATTCGAGGGTCATTGCTTCAGTATACCCTACCCAAGGAAGCTCATCACCAACATCTGAGGGATAGGTGGATGTAGCCCTGTAATCTTCTGTTTCTTGATAACGCTCCCCAAATCCACCTTCACCCTCTTCATCAACATTGGAATCTTCATGATAACCAATCTCTCTTTCATTAACTTCTCTCCCATTAAACTCATCCTCTACACATACACATTTTAAAGTAATTACAACATTTAATAGAAACAAAAAACATAAAAAAATTAAACACACACACACACACACAAATAAAAATAAAAATAAAAATGACCAAACATATTTTCTTGTCGTGATGTATTCCCTACATTCTCTGGTGTTGGAGTATTAATGTGCAACATATCTAAGAATATTGCATCCATAGAACTATTTTGAGCACATTCTCTAGATGATCTATTCACATATTCATTTGATAGTCTCCTCCTCTGATTAGATTTCCTTTGGCCACTAGTTGCCCCTCCCAAGCTTCCCAGCCTTGCAGAGATATGGGTCTCCGACGCCCTCAAAGTATCCGTCAAAGAAGGGGTTTCTCTTCCTCCTTCATTGGATAGCCTAGAGTGTTTGTGAGAAATTTTTGGAGACTCTTGTCTCGGCATCTCACCTCAATAGATATCCTTTAAAAATCCATGAGTTCATAAGTTATAGAAACATAAAATGGAAATTATAATTTATAAAACAACTTGAAGGCATTTAAGCATTTATGACAACTTCAAAGCATCAAAGACATATATTGAAAAAACAAACAACTATAGTTTTTACTATGATGCTATAGATAATGAACATGAAAATATTTAAATATATAAAAAAAGTAACATGTAGAAGATAATATATATCTGTGTAAATTGTAGAAGGTAATTTTTAAGATAATCTACGTGTAATATGTTAAAATTTAAGGGGAAAAAATATAGCTAGATAAAAAAAAATATTTATTTTAACTTCTAAACATCAGATACTTGTATGTTACAATTAGCAAGACATTAAAACATCTAATCCATAATCTGGTAGCATAAAAACAATAACTGACAAAACATTTACTTAGCTGAAACAATAAACAATATTACCTCATATGCTATTGTTATCCTCTTAGATATATGCTCATAAAAATATTTAAGGGATCATTGATCAATCCCTAAGGGAAGATATCATCATGACACTTGGAACAAATTGCCAGGAATAAATTTTAGGGTAAAATATCAAAAGACTAACCAACAACATACACGGGTGGCACCAACAATAGAGGAGGACAACGACAACATACACAATGTGGCATCAACAAGGAGATGAGGAGGGTGGCACCAACAAGGAGAAGAGGAGGATGACACCAACAAGGAGAACCAAAAACCCCAAACAACAACCAAGAAGAGACCTGCGGAAAGATGGAAAAGACCCTTAGGGGTCGACGACCACAAGAGGTTGGAGAGGTAAGCCCACGATGGCTTAATACACCAAGAAGAACTTTCCTAGAGGGGCCGCAACCACTCAACAATTTGAACAAGAAGAAACCGCATAAAACCTCAGATCATAACTCGACTTAGAAGGGAGTGTGTGTGTAAAGAGTGAGGATAGATCTCTTTTATGGTTTTTGTAGGTAGGTTAGGGCTATCATATTAGTCCTAACTTTAGGGTTAGGTTTAAACCCTAATAATTAAATAGTTTAAACAAATAATAATTTATAACATAAAATATTAATTGTTAAATCATAAAAGTCAACAAGAAAAAAACAAGTCAAGGAGAGGGGATCCAAAGTCAAGGTGGCTAACTTTCTTTAGGAAGAAGCAAAGAACCAAACCAAAAACCCACACAACAATTAAGGGGGATGTAACTCAAGCAATAGGTGTTTCAAGACGAAGTCAACAAGGTAAGTTCTTCTTTAATGGGAGAATGTCCACATGAGTCTCATGATATAACTTATAAGTTTTTATCATCCCAAAATACCAAGAAGATCAATGATGTGATCATGCCCTTCTTCTTAACTGCTCCTAGGTCTCATGGACCATCCTGGGAGAAAAGAGGGTCACACATTATCTCGACTTGGTACGTAACCAAGAAACAAAATAAAAGAAGAAAACTTAAATATCCAATGGGTCACCCTCTCTTTTATATGCCCCTAAATAGAACTCATTTTTACATAGATTCTTCAAGGAGAAATGGAACTAAGTGGATTGGACTCAAATTCCATTTTCCACTAATTTTAAAATTAAATTAATTTAAAATTAACAGTTTAGATTTACCTTCGACCTGAAGCAAAAACAACCAACAACAACCAATTAACCTTGTGTTAATCATAATGACTCTTACCTTCTTGTGTTAATCATAATCGGGCCTGTCCATGTACAAAAAGATAAGAATAAATTAAATTTTAATTAATTGGGGAAAGGTTTTGGTGGTTACTTGGAACTTGAAGCAACAACAACGAACACCAACAAGAAACAAGTTGGTTAAGCTATTGATTATGAACAAAGCGTACTATACTAGTATGATTAGCATAGTTTGTGTATTCAATTAGTGTTATCAAGCTGGTTAGTCTTATACCCTATGTAGAAGCTTTACCTATTCAATTACGTAACCAATATGAACCAATGCTATTAGTTATGGTAAGTGAATCTCATCAAGTTATATGGTGTTGATCCTTACTGAAACTATAATCATAGTAACAAGCTAATGACCTACCCTAACATGATATCAAGTAAGTGTACTCAGAACAATTGCATGCTTAGTTATTGAATATAAGTAGTACTGGTTTGATTACACTTATATCTATATGATTTCCATGACCAAACATGGAGAATATAAGAGTTGTATTCCAATAGTAATGGTTATTACACTTCACTAATATCAATGGTCTTTGTTCATGTGTTTAAGCTGCTATGAATACAAGGTAAGCTTACTAGTATCTAAGGATCATGTATACAACATGGCTTATCACTCTTAAGCTATAACCAATAGTTACACATCCTCTTAATGGGATTAGTACTATGCTTAGTAATGTATAATATGTAACCAACTTCTCTTTGTAATGAATACATAATTATTAACCAGAGTCACTCTAATTATGCAAATATGGTTAGCTTTTATCAATATTCAACTATTTCTGTCATTGCATCATATCAAGTTAATGGAAATAATACTTTATTGGAATAGAGACCAATGGTATTCATAGTTAAACATAGATTACTTATATGAACATCATATACTAGTTAGAGCTCTGTAACATGTACCAATAGGTGTTAGTAATACATAATAAGAGTAATAGATCCATCATATTCATTACTGTATTGGTTAGTAATACATAATAGGAGTAATAGATCCATCATATTCATTACTGTATTGGTTACACTTGGCATTACTTATACAAATAACATCAGATTACATAGATCTTAATCATGGTATTACTATTAGTGTGACATATTAAGCCGAGTAAATCTTAACCCTTATAACTAGCTTGGGAATACTTATGCCCTACGATATAAAGGTAATGTGGTTTGATTCAATATGGGTATACAGTAACAAAAGGGTAGTAATATTGAGCTTAGTTAGTACATGTAAGCTATATGTGATAAGCTTATATACCTTAATCTATGATATAACATTACCATAATGTTTGGAACATAAATACCTATGGAAATCAAAGGGAAATTATAGTTATAATGGTAACAATTGACCCGTTTTAACCTTATACAAGTAATACAATCGATTACACTGTTTTTTTAGTAAGATCTTATGTAACATGGATATTAGTATCATTACCATTACTTATATCAAATATACACGTAATTTAGGCCTGTCTCTGTACATAGACATGGACAAATTCAGCCCTGTCCACCTCCCAAAACATAAAACATAAGAATGAATTAAATTTTAATTAATTGGGGAAATGTTTTGGTGGTTATCTAGAACCTAAAGCAACAACAACGAACAACAACAACCAACAACAACCTGCAACAATTAACAACAACAACCAACAACAACCCGCAACAACCAACAACAACAACCAACAACCAACAACCAACAACCAACAACAACCACCACTAGCAACAACCACCGCCATCAACAATCACCAACATCAACTACCAACCAACATCAACCACCAACCAACAATTCGGAAAAGTGTGATACAAACGATGTGTGGGTGATATATAAAACGATTTTTGACCGAAACAATTGTTCAGCCGAAAGATTCTTTCAGCTGAAATATATTTCGGTCAAAACTATGTCACTTGGGAAAAAACTTGTCTAACATCTTTTGCCCGAAAGAATTTTACCGGAAAAAAAAATCTGTCCGATTAATATGGTACACAACAGCCGAGGACATTGTCACGGTACTGTTTGATTTGACGTCTAAAGATTCGGCTGAAACAATTTTCAGCCAAAAAGATGAATCTTTCGGCCGAAAATGAGTCACTAAAATTTTTGGAGACACGATTCTCACAAAAGTATTACCTTGCACCTTCATGATTTTACCCATAAATAATTAAAAAAAATTCAAAATTTTTAATATTAATTAAATTTCTAAATTAAAATATAAATAATTAAAAAAATTTCCATATAAATTATTAAAAAAATATCAAAAATTTTAAAATTGTTTAAATGTCTATGTT